>AYEL01092051.1:0-14388 GCA_000484575.1 Olivierus martensii | reverse complement strand
TCATTTTTTTAATAAAATATGTTTATTGATATGTTTTTTCTTCATTTCAATAATTTTTATTTTAATATTTTATAAATTTTCAAATTTATAACAAAAAACATAACATATATGAAAATCATCCACAATCCTACATAAACAGCTAAAGCATTTTCTATTCTACTCTAATTGGCCTTGAGATAGTTTGTTGACATTCTACATCCAATACCACAAGCAGTGTGGTAAAGTAGGCTTGGCTGCAATTTCCCACGAAACGACTGGCCATCATAAAACAGTTAAAGTGCCATGCCCCCTTTTATTGCCTAGGGTTGTTTATGTTACGATTTTCTCGTATTTTACAAAATTATCTGTAAAAGTAAAGCAATAAATGACCAAATAAATAAAATATTCTATATTTTAACAGAATTAACCAAAATTTTCGTATTAGCGGCAAAATTTCAGGCAGAACTCTGGGATTTGCAGAGTCGCTAACCGTTAGGCTTAGTTAGTATTGACACTCGTAATAAACCGCGACTTTGCAAGTTTAAACAACTGATTTGTCTACTAATGAAATGGTTTTGCCTCCAGAAATGAGTGGCGGTTGGCGATTAATGAGCTGGCGGTTTATAGAGGGAATTTCATGTTTTAACATATAGGAGGAGATTTGTTATTGGCTTTCATCAGGCAAATAATGAGGGTGGCAGTTTATAGAGGGGCAGCTTAAAGAGGTTTGACTGTACAATATTAACTAAACACTAAAGTTAAATGAACAGTTGTTTTTATGAGATAATAGAATAATAATGAAATCCAACAAGACTTTTTTGAACAGAAGAGAAAGTCATTGATCCTGAATTATGTAGACATACCTGAGAAAGAAGGTTAAACACTCTTCGTTTTCTTCTATTATTCTTTACTTCCCTTTTTTTTTATAGATTTTTATATTAAAACTTTCAACATTCTTCCCTAGTAAATATCTGCTTAAATATAATGGTATTAAGGTAAACACCATTCTCATGCCTTACTCCTTATTGGATGACTGCTGATAGAACAGGAATTGTCTCTCTTTCTTACATTTTCATAACCGTTTTGAAAGTCAAACAAATTTCAGTTGTATCTCCACCAACTCCTTTTACTAGCCGACCAGCAGCAACTACAGCCTTTGAATAAGGAACCATCTATATATTTATCCAGTGAGAGATGGAATTTTAGCACTTCCTTTCTCATGAAAACAAGGAAGTTTGCTACAAAAGATGAGTGTAATTGTTGTTTTGGAGATGAGTCTATTTTCCTTTTTTGTTCCAATATTAGTTATTCTAATAATTATAAAATATAAAGTACAGTAGAATACAACTACCTGACAAGCTACAAATATGGCAATTATATGTAATATCAGCAAGAATGCAGTTGCAAATTTTAACAATACCAATAATGTTAATTATAAGCTAAACCTAATGGTTCTAATGACTCTGCAAATCCAGAGTTCAGCCTGAGCTCAGGTCTTTCACTATGTTCTAAACTAAATATAATTAAATCAAAACAATCTAACAACGGTTACATTTAACCAGCAAAAACAAATAACTGGAAATTTACAACTAGAAGTAACCAATAAGTGTTAAATCGAAAACAACAATGATATTTAGACTTACATACTATAAACTGAATAAATTCTCAAAACAAGTTAAATAACAAAAAATATAAATTTATTAGACTCAAAGACTTATAAAAGTGTTAAGTAAAGCTTTGTTTAAACAAGAATAAAGCCATAATCAAATAAACAACAAAAATTTAATCCAACTCAGATATCCAAAAATTCAATTATTCACAAGAAATAAACCTTAAATACTACTTAAATTCTACTATCTCCACCACTGATACAAACTTCAAGAAGCAATGGTCACTTTACAAGAATTCAAATGTCACTTAACCAAACTTACGTCAATACAACACCTCGCTATGTTGTTGGCTACATAAGCTTTTATATGGAGTGACTTACAGTCCGGTGTTTCCTTCATTTACATAAATTCGTGCAACAAGTTTAAATTTATTAGTTTACGGAGTAATCAATTCATGTCATCCTTTTACAATTTAATTATAAACCGAACAAAATATCGATAAAAGATCATTCATATTTTTTCATATCGGCTCAGTGGTAGACTTATTCAGATTAGATGACATCAATAGCCGGGAAAGCTCTTTTGGAGAACAGATTCTGGTTCTGTAACACGTGATTTGCTAACTACTATGACGGAGAATGTGGAAGTAAATCAACTCTTAAACTAAAATATATTAGGATAATATTTTAGATAATATTGAAAATAATGATAAATAATAAAAGAGCACAATAAAATAAAACAGGACAGGTCAGAGTTATCTTCTTCACAAGAATGTTACAAAAGATGCTTAAAACAAGAATTATTTGTTTTTGAGAGTTTTATTAAGGTCTTGCTGGACCTCACACAAGTACTATAATTTCAACAAGTTGAAAGAAGGGTAAAATGGAAATAAAATGGATCTAGGCATTTAGATTGTACTTTAAATACATAATAATGCATTGTTCTACAGACCATGTCAAAAATGAAGAGTTCAACAAGAATATAAAGAATGGTAAGGCCTATGGATATAATTTTATGTTTATAAAAGTAATTTATGATGATATAATGAAAGCAAAAAATATTAGTAATTGATATAAACAAGTAGTGCAGCAGTGTCCATCCTAGCAGCAAGATCACCCCAAAGCAAACAAACATTTAAATATGTATATATGCCATCTATAAGCAGAGGAATGCCGTCTGTAAGCAAAATAAGTAGAAGAGCAAAAGATCAGGAACTAAAATTAGCATATAGAAGGAATGCTACTATCTTCCAAAGCTTACAAAATGACAAGGACCCCTATTCCTCTGATAAAAGAGCTGGGGTCTATGTTATAACTATGTACAATGATGATCTTAATAGATAAGAAGAATACATAAGGCTAACTACAAGAAACTAAAAGAAAGGATTCAAGAGCACAAAACTGACAGATTGGCATTTTTAATGAATACATAAGGCTAACTACAAGAAACTAAAAGAAAGGATTCAAGAGCACAAAACTGACATTAAAAATGCCAATCTAAGTTCAGCAGTAGTGGAAAGGTGCTGCGAATATAATGTGCATATTAAATGGAAAGACACAAGAGTCATAAGATCTTATAGTAATCTAAAAGAAGGCTTAATGTCAGATAAGTCTGGATATTTTTACTGCATGGCAGAATACCTTAAAGAAAACTGAAAGCAGTTGATTGTATATCTAATGTGTTCAAATTTAAGTGTCCCATATGGGCCACTTAATTTTAATTTTATTTTTAGTTTATATGATTAAAAATATATTTAATCATATAAACTAAAAAATATATATATATATTATTTTATATGTATTTGAAAAATTAGCTTGTAAATACATTAATGTAAAGTATTTAAGCATGTATAGTAAAATATTTGAAATTTGTAGGATTTTGACTGAATGTTTTCTATTGTGTTAAATATATGGAAGATTAGGATTATTTTATATTAATTTCAATAGTCAATAAATTTAGTTGAATCAGAATTAAAGATTTTTTAAGACATAATTTCAGATTAAGATATATAATAATAATGTGTTGTAATTGTGATTTAATTTAATACAGTACAGTACTTGTTTAAACCTAAAATATTAAATATATTTAGTAAAATAAAACCATGTATAATGATTGAAATATCTAATTTTATTAATTTCTTTTAATTATAGGAAGATATTGTTGATGATGATGATGAAGTTAATCAGGTAGTTTTTCTAAAGTCTATTAAAAATTGAGATTTTAACTTAATTTTAATGATATTTAAATATCATTTAAATTTATTATTTATTAAAACTAAACAATGAAATTTAAATTTCATTGTTTAGTTTTAATAAATAATAAATTTAAATGATATTTAAATATCATTAAAATTAAGTTAAAATCTCAATTTTTAATAGACTTTAGAAATAATAAACTAAGATGGTTTTCAGAAACTGAGAAACCATCTTCTGTCATCCATTTTTCTCTTTTTCAATATTCATTTTATTATATTATGTTATTATTAGTATACATCTTGATTTATATTCCTGAAAATATCACATAAGTTGAATTTTAAAAAACTATTATACAAAGCCATTCTACAAGGCAGGAGATACATAACTATCATAACATAATATAATAGTATATATACAGGATGGAAGAAAAGTCTGTATCTTCCAAATAACTTGATAAATATCATAGATTTCAAAAATCTGTTAATGGCAACAAATAGAAAGTCATGGATGGGCTATTTGATGTGACTTTCAAATGAGCCAGTTATGCAAATGAGGACAGTTGCAAATCCTATCTTATCAACCGTAACAGGTAGGGGAAATTTTCCAATTACAAACTTATTCAGCATTCAATTCTGAACATAATTCACCCAAAAATGAAATGAAAATATTTTTACATTTAAAGGGTTGACACTTATTTCTGACATATAAGTAACAAATCAACACCAAAACATAACATCCCAAATCAATAAATTGAAAACACAGAGCCTAATCAACAAGCAAAAATAATCAGAGATGTATTCAAAATGCCTTTCACCAGTTGAGCATGAATGTTGGAGTTCCTCACAGTCTTGAGTGTCAGTAGAAATCTCTGCACAAACAATAATGATATGGTCATGAAGATTCTCTACTGTTATTATGCTAGAATGAAACTTATTGTGACTTTGTCAATTGCTATTTGTGGGCAAACTGATCTTTGGCATTTCAAGGAATTGATGTATGCTAGATCTAAGTGTTTCATTTTTGGGAAAACTATTCATTTAATTTTGATGAAGCTTTTTTACTGTGTTCAGAATTGAATGTTGAGTGAGTTTGTAATTGGAAAATTTCCCCTACCTGTTACAGTTGTATGAGATAGGATTTGCAACTGTCCTCATTTGCATAATCAGCTCATTTGAAGGTCATCATCAAGTAGTCCATCCATGACTTCTTATTTGTTGGCATTAACAAATTTTTGAAATCTATGATAGTTATCAAGTTATTTGGAGGGGTACAGACTTTTCACACACTCACACACTATAAGAAATTGATATGAAAAAACTATAGCACAAACATTTTTGGTCTATTCAACCCTCATCAGCTGTACATACATTAACACACATGCACGCACACCCACGCACACATACACACACACACACACACACACACACACACACACACACACCAGACTCTACTTGGTGTCATTTCGGTTTGTATTTTTTTGAAAAAAAACAAACTGATTATTCTTAATTAAAATTCCTATTATTAATTAAAATAGATTTATTTACAAATAGACAGAAATTGTTCTTTACTAGAAATGTGGCATTATAGAATTAACTCTGCCATTGCCGGTCCCAAGCCCGGATGAAAAAAGGAGGAGGGTTGGTGTCAGGTATGCAGCCGGCTGTAAAACCCATGCCAATAATTATGATTGTCTTTCCAATAAATTAGGACATGACAGAGATAAACTGTCAATATTTTATCTAATCACTGATGATAAGAATTACTATATCAAATGTATAAATATAATTAAAGAAAATCAAAAAACAAAGTTCAACATGATATTTGTCATTTGAAATATTTGACTGATGATAATTACAGAAGCTGAATTAGAAGTAGCATAACAAAGTCCTGGTTCAGGAAATTATATTAACACAAATAACCATCTTATTAATTGAATCAAAAAATTCACTGATTAGTGATCTTTATTATCTGATTAGTGATATATGACTAATTTTTTTCTTTCTTTGAATATAATCTATCCTCTTAAAATATATGAGTATGATGATGATTATGAAGAGGAATAAGTAAACAGAATATGAACAAATGTAATGATTATGTGGTGGAACATGAGTGAGGAACATTTTGAAGAGTCAAAAAAATGATGGAAGAAGGACTAGTTAGAAATAGCAAGTCAGTAGCAAGACAGCTAGTCGAGGAGGTATTTGGAAGTTACTAGATGTGAAAAACATATTAGAAATTTGGTGGAATATAGTAATTCAGAAATCAATTCAAGAAAATTACTTCTATAAGAAATAGCAGAGAACAAAAGAAGAATGTGATCTTGAAGAATTAAAGAGTTCCAAAAAAGAAAACAAATAGGAATATTAATATAACTAAATATAAGGCATATAATAAGATACAGGTAATCTTCAACTTATATTGGCATCAGCTTGACACTATTGATATTATGATCTGATAAAGTCAGTAAATTCTGTGATTGCAGTGGCAAATTTAAGGAAAAAGACCTAATCAGCAAAAAATTAAGGCCTGAGGTTTGCATCAACAAATTATTTTCAGAGATAGAAGGTCTAAGAAAGGAAATTTTTTAAATAAAGAAGGAAACCAAAATTGTAACAATATAAATTGTAACAATAATTTTAGTTACAATTCGGAAATTTAAAATATACAGTACTTATATTTCAATGTTTGATGATAGAATATTTTGTTTTTCACAAAGGAAATTTGTCCATCTAAATAGAGAACTTTAAAGTTTGACATACAGTTTTTTTATTGGTAAAAATAAAAATAATAATAAAATATTTTTTGTTATAAAATCTTATACAGAATATATTTTGGATTGTATATTTGTTTGTCTCTGATAATCTCTTAAATTGTAGAAGATAAAGCAATTATATTTTGAAATATTCAGTCTGATATTTCAATATACTAATTTAAAAACAGCACTACACGCAGTATAGTCACAACTTTTCTTTATTAAACTCTGCACTAACGTTTTCGGTGCTTCCGCACCCTCTTCAGGCACAACACTCCCACAACCATTACAAAACATGCGATCTAAAACTCTGTTGCCATAGCAACCCTCTTACTTTTCTTAGAACGGGCTTTGTTTACATTACGTTTCCAATCAGCGCTACATTAAATAAACTTCACCAATAACCTCAACCTTTAACCCACAACATCAAACCATATTCATACATAAACAATAACACCTTCCCCACCCTCCAGCATTAATAACTATATACATACATAACCAAATACAAAGCAACTATATACAAATTACAGCAATATACAAAAAATTACTATATACAACCGCACTAAACCCCCTTTCCAACTTTTACAACAACAAAACCATACAAAGTCCCAGAGTCCTATTCAGATAGGGTTAAGCAGTTGATGTAAATGAGCATTGATTTGATATTTCAGTTTAAATAATTGGACTATTTGTTGATGCTTTAGAAAAAATGTTATATAAAATCAAATAATTTATCAATTGACAAAATTTAATAAATTAATTAATAAATAGCATTATGTTTTAAAATAACAAGCAAATAAAATGTGTAAAATAATATTTAAATCAATATATAAGATATTTTTTTAATCAAAAACTCCTAGCTGCAGGCAATGCATCAGTTGTTGGTAACAAGATCAATTTGTGGCATGGATAAGACACAATATTCAACAATACTAATCTCAATATGTCTAGAATAAAATTATATTTTTCAGATGTGTGATGGAACAGTAAAAGACAGACTGATAAATTCATGAATCTTCTGATTATGAATACCATATTAAAGAAACTGAATGGCTGAAATTATATCCAATCAACATGAAAATAATCAAAACCAATTTTTCCCTAAAATAATTGCTTTTCAAACTATTCCTGCCAATGCTGGGCATACACTACTAGATTGCTGTTAATTTTGATTTCACAAATTTTATTTAATATAAAACAGAAATACAATAATAATGTATTATAATATGATTCCCTATGGGTGGAGGAAGAATTTACTTACCATCTAACCATTGTGTCACAAAAAGTGTATAATATTCCCTTTCCTTTTTACTTGTAACTTGCTATTACTACTTTAAGGATCCTTTTCTTCTTTCCTCAAGTTTTCTTATATTCTTCTCATTTTGTCCTTCATTTTTTCAAATAGTCAAATCTATGAGTAGATCCTATATATCATATACTTATAGAAGAAAAAACCACTTGCTTATAATATACCACTTAAGCTAACGGTTTAATACTTGCTGGTAGTGCTGTATTGGCTGTGAACTAGTAGCTTAAGTGATCCTATATATCTTTTAATAAAAAACAAAAGTATTGTAATGTAAGCAAATAGTTGAAAATGCTATTGTTGAATTGTTAAAATGTACTGTTGAAAATGCTATCATGTTTCTGCTTTGGAAAATTGTTCAATTATACAATTGAGATTTAATAAATTAAAGTTTCCACCTTTTTCTCTTTCAATAAACAATATCTTAAAATGATGCCCATTCACACAGAATGGACTCACACTGCCAAAGCTCCATGAACTTGGCCATCTATTATATCCATCACTATGTGATTGATCAATACAATTCACATATGTTTGAATCCATACATAATAGTCTAATACAAAGATTCTCAACCTGTGGTATGTGTACTACTGGTGGTATGCCAGACATGACTAGTGGTACACATATAATCTTGACTTTCTATTTGTATACAAGGCATATTTTTGTTGGTGGTACTGAAATTTTTGAATTTTGAGTTTGGTGGTTGAGAACTGCTGGTGTAATATATTGACATCATCTATTTTGTGTGTGATCTTTGGTCCTATGTTCAAAATTTTACTATGATGCTGCATTATGCTATAATAAATAAAAGTGGTGGGCATTGATAGATATTAGATATTTAACTTATGATCACTTTGACTTGATTAATTTGGTTGTTAAAATAGAAACTAATCATAAATCAAAGACTATTTATATATGAAATGTTATTTATGTAATATTTGTCAAATGCAAGGAATGGGATAAGGAAATATATATGATACAGGTAGCTAAATTGAAGATGATGTTTTTGTGGATTTGAAATGTGAGATTCTAATCAAAAATGGAGCAATTAAAAAAACAGAAATAATTAGGCAATTAGTGGCAAAATCAGTAATCGTTATACTTGTTATATGTAAAACAATATTTAGACATAAAACAAACATACAACTAATTATAACAATTATAAAGCATTAAAAGTTATATACATAAAAGTTAATGGATTAATAATCAATAACAAAATTACAGTGATTGTTAATTGCATCACAAACTGTTCTATTATTTCTGAGATATCCAATAGATGGAAAGATTATTTTAATAAATTATTAAATGTTCAAAATAGTAGGAAGAATTGTGAAGATGTGGCAGCTAATGAAAGAATGATGATTCCTAAATTCTGTGGAGAAGAAAGCAGATATAAATCATGAAAATGAACTGATATTTCTATATATAATATTTATTCTTATTAAATAATAATTAAAATATGGAATCAGATTGTTGAAAGAATTGAGTATTGATTTATCTTTTCAATGGATTTATTTTATTGAGGAAGCAAAATATTTGAAAAATGGAAGAAGAGTTATCTAGTATCACTTTATAAAATAAAAGAGAATGAAGAAATAGTTATAGAAGGATTAAATCGATAAGACATACTATAAAGTTGAAAGGATAATAGAAAATATTGTAAATTTAGATAAGCAAAAGATATCAATAAAAACTGATATCAAGTTTTTATTGATATTAGTTTTATGTTAGGGAAGTTCATTATTTAAAATTTTTGTTTTTCAAATTTTGGAGAAATACAGAGGATCAAGGAAAGATCTGCATTTAATTTTGTATACCTAGGAAAGGTTAAAGATAGATTATCAAGATGCTAAAATAATTTTGAAAATGATCTCAAAAATTTGCAAAAGAATTATATAAGGTATATATGATGGAATGACAACTGAAGGAATGAAAACTACTTGTGAAAATAGAAAAACTTAAGATGGAAATTGGTTTACATCAGGATTCTAAATCTTAGTTTTTTATCTCTTTATTTTAGTATTGGATGTATTGATATTAGATATAATAGAATGATGAGAAGTGCAAAGGATATATTGGATCAGCGACATAGCTATGGATGGGCTATGGCCCATGCATTGAAAGTTCTGACTCGTGCTGCCAACCCTGAATATATAACCTCAAACGTAAAATTGAAAACCGCAAGATTTTCAATCTTATGTTTCCACATAATCCAAGATGCCTCGAGTTTTGTAAAAATGAAAATAAAAAACCGCAAGCATAATTTAAGCCCACATAATTTCACACTAATAGCAATAAAAATTTTTATTTACAAGCTGCAAAAAAATGCATCCTTTGCACATTTTGCGCAGTACTTAATTAATGCGATTAGATGGAAAGAATAAATAAAATTTCAAATAAAACTTATATTGATATCAGCCCAATACAAAATTATGCAGTGATTTTTATTTAATGATGCAAAATGATTAATTACTTTGTCCAAATCGAGAGCTTTTGCGATTTTTCTCTCAATGAATATGATTGCTAAATTGCTTAATTAATCATCAAGCATTCTGTTATGTAAATACGATTAAATAAAGTGCATACAGGAGAATGTTCTTTCACAGCCAGCACTCAACATTGGTATAGTTATAGAAATAATGTGCAAGTTATATGTTTGTGAAAAAGCATTTTTATAAATATGTAAAAAATCTAACATCATCATGGTAGATGTTATTTTTACTTTTTTTTTCTTTTTCACATAATTCAATAGATTTTGGAATTAATTTCAATTCAATAGCCAGGCGTGCTAAATCTGTTTTATAGTGAATTGTAGCTGGTTCAAATTTCGAATATGACAAAAAATGATTGCTTAATGGTGAAAAACATTCAATACTTCTTAAAATGCGATCATTTTTCGTAAATCAGTCATTTAATTCGTTAATTATAATATTTAAACAAGGAATTAAAAGTTTAGTTCTAAATTCATTTTTTTCACTGGGTTTTCAGATTTGAATGATGTACAAGTAACAATAAAATCTTGATATTTTTTTGGAATTTTATGATGACGTTTTTTAGACTGATCAGTAAATGCAGATATTGATACATTAGGTAGCTCAATACTGTTTTCTTCACAAAGCGCAGTACTTTCTTTATACAATTTATTCAAAATATCATCATTTTCTCTGTAATTATCCATATTTTTTAATAAAGATGTTATAAGATTCAAAACTTGACCTATTTCAACAGAAACGGATTGAATATAATCGCTAACTACTTTAAACTGAAATAATACATCATAAAACATACTTAATGTAAAAATGAACTTAAAATCTATCTGTGCTAATATGCCTTTAGCTTCTGACATTCGATCATGCTTAGTAACTATAAGTTTGTGTAAAATAATTAAACAATAATATATCAATCTATAGCACTTATAAGCAGTCCAAATAGCTTTATTCACTTAAAAAACTCTTTTCAGAGGAATGTTTTCAGCTATGTTGTAGCCATCATCAACTCATGTATTATTTACCTGTTTTATTATTTACCTTTGTTGATGATGGCTACAACATAGCCAAAAATGTTCCTCTGAAAAGAGTTTTTTAAGTGAATAAAGCTATTTGGACTGCTTATAAGTGCTATAGATTGATATATTATTGTTAAATTACCTCGAAAAGCAGCTTGTTTTTTGTTTTTTAGTTTTTTGGAAAATAATTAAAATAATAGGGAGAAGTTTTTTACTGCTAAGCAAGCTGAAACTTGTGCTGACCACTGTATGTGAAAAATTTTTTTAGCTCTGTTGGTTTGTGATCTTTGTGTATCGATTTCTGTAAATCTATGAACATATTGTGTTTGGCAGAACCAGAAAGAAAAACATATATTGATTCTATAAATCCAAAAAATTCGCGACTGATATCATTATTTTTACACACGTCAACTAAAACTAAATTTAACTATGACTATAGCAATGGACATATAAGGCTTGTGAACATGATTTTTCATGAAAAATCATGTTCACAAATCATGTTCTTCAAAAAAAGCTGAAAGGTTTACAGATGATGGCTACAACATAGCCAAAAATGTTCCTCTGAAAAGAGTTTTTTAAGTGAATAAAGTTATTTGGACTGCTTATAAGTGTTATAGATTGATATATTATTGTTAAATTACCTCGAAAAGCAGCTTGTTTTTTGTTTTTTAGTTTTTTGGAAAATAATTAAAATAATAGGGAGAAGTTTTTTACTGCTAAGCAAGCTGAAACTTGTGCTGACCACTGTATGTGAAAAATTTTTTTAGCTCTGTTGGTTTGTGATCTTTGTGTATCGATTTCTGTAAATCTATGAACATATTGTGTTTGGCAGAACCAGAAAGAAAAACATATATTGATTCTATAAATCCAAAAAATTCGCGACTGATATCATTATTTTTACACACGTCAACTAAAACTAAATTTAACTATGACTATAGCAATGGACATATAAGGCTTGTGAACATGATTTTTCATGAAAAATCATCTGTAAACCTTTTAGCTGACTACTCATAACGTTTGCTCCATCATAGAACTGAGCAACGCATTTATTTAAATCAACAGAGCATTTTTTAAGTCTATCTACTATATAATCATGCAGTGAAGAGGCATCCAATTTTTTTGCCGCTTTAAATCCTAAAAATTATTCATATATAGTTCTGTGTAAGTAGTACCTAACTATGATGGATATTTGTTCAGTTTTGGAAATGTCCTTACTTTCATCAACTATAAGAGCGAACCATAGAGCATTCTTTAATTCGTCTCTTATCTGTTCTAAAGTCATATCAGCACCTATGCAAATCAATAAATTTTGCACTTCTGGACTCGAATACTTAGCATTGCATGGCATTGATTCCATTTTGCTTCTTATGAAATCATTACTTTCAGCTACAAGACCCAAAATTTCGAGAAAATTACCTCTATTAGACTTCATTCTCTTCATCATTTCCTCTCTGTGCAATACCTTGAATAGCTGCACTACCATTTGTAAGTATAAACGATTTTCTTTAATCAACTTGGCATAACTTTCACTAATTTGTGCAGCAACAGAAGTTCCCCTTTAGTGTGTTTCATCAAATCCCGAAGTGAATGCCATTTTGTCATATTATTTAAATGATCTTCACTCCATTCATGTTGACGAAATCCAAAATTTTTTTCAGAAGCTCTTTTCCAGTTTTTAAAATCACTTTTGATAAATGTTTTTTCTGTAAGTTTGATACCAAAAAATCTACAATTGAAGCAAAAGGCAGCATCAGCCACAATGCTGTATTCAAGCCAAGGGTACATTTTATACCATTCAGAATAAAAAGAATGGGATCTATTGCCATAAATAGTTTTCGGAAATAATTTTAATACTAGCTGTTTAGGCCCTTCATCTATTGACTGAGAGAGATCTGATAGACCTGGTACAATAGGTAGACTTGTAGGTATAGTTTTCTCTATTCCATAAATAGGTGACTTTACTGGTTGAATCAAGACTGTCTTAGAATCAATATCTTTACTGACATCATACTCATTTTTTCTGTCATCAAAATCAATGTCTGAATCTGGTTCACTTAGCAGTACATCGAAATCTAGGTTATTATCATTTGTGTTTTGCAAACTTGACAAAAATAAATTGAAAATAGGAGATAAGCTGTTAATCTTGCAGATATTTCATTCGATAAGCCTAAATCTATTACAATACTACATGTTCTTAAATAACACCACTTAATATTATTTCCTTAATTGAGTTTTAAGTGAAATCAAGCACTTACTGTGGGTTGAGTAAAACTCTCTTTCTTCTAATAATACGTTCTTTACTTTGCTAACGTTTTCGGTATCATTACCATCTTCAGGCTACGGTTCGTTCTAAACAATGGTCAATTCGAACACCATAACGGTTCTGGTGTAGAATTATAATTCTACTAGAAATTCCCCGCTCATATAAATGAGTGGAAATATAGTGTTGTGATCTAATCTTATAATACTTTATATAACAGCATATTGTATAATAATAGCTTATCTTGCAAATTTATTTACTATATACAGTATTTTATTAAGCATTAGTTCAAATGTGTAGTAATTGCATGGGGGCCCGTGGAGGCTGCATCCCACGGGTGCCGTGCCCCCGACGGCCCCACTACACGGGTGGGCCCGTGGGACCCGATTTCATCTCCCTGGTGGGCCCACAACCCGTGGGGATATGAAACCCCCACGGGCCGTGGGGTGAGGCTGCACCCACCAGGGATCAAGAGGCCCCCGCCAGGTGGGGGCCCATCCCCAACAGGTCCAGGCCCTTGGGGCCTGGTTTCATCTCCCCAGTGGGCTGCATCCAGTTTCATCTCCCCACAGGCACTGGGGTCCCCATGAGGTGGGGCTGCACCCCCATGAAGGGTGTAGTTTACAGCATGATGAATGGTTATAATTTCTTTGTGTGATAAAATATAAGCAAATTTCATTTGAGATATGTAATATATCACCATCGTAATTATGGATGTAGAACAGGCTTAACTGCAAATTCAACATAAAATTTCCTTTAAAATAAAACATCCAATGAAAA
>AYEL01092049.1:0-14449 GCA_000484575.1 Olivierus martensii | reverse complement strand
ACAATATTTGTGTCATTAATTTTCCATATACTGTAATATGTTCTATGCTGTATGTACATTTATACTTATATTTCATTAAAAGGAAATGAAAAAGGAAGAATCAATAAAGAAGGAAGATTATTCAGAGGAAGACAAATCAAATTGATGTTGATTAGAAAAATAGAGAATATTTTTTCATATTAGAAATAGGATCAATGATAGAAAAATTCTCATTTTTTTAAATGAAGATTCTTAGTCATAAAAACTAAATAAAAATTTAATACTTTTGAATAATATTTGTTACTAAAAATTTTATATTTAATAAAAATTTATTATATTAATACAAAATTTGTATTTATTAGCAAAGCTATCTTAAACCTTACCTGGACCTTAGGCAAAAATGAAATATGGGCCCCCTTTAAAGTTATAAGGAATGTAAAAGCAAAAATAATTTAAAAATTTATTAAGACAAATTTAAAATAGCTGCAACTACAGCTTGGATATAGATATCTACAGGATATCTATATTCAAATTATAATGGTATACAAAATATTATAAATTAACTATTATTTAATATCAGTAAACAAATTAATATTAAAAAGTTATAAATTAAAAAATTCCATTATATATGTATATAAATAAGTTTTAAATAACATAAATTAAGTTTTTATACATAAACTATTCTGTAAATGTATTTATATTTTTATAATCAATATTATTGAAAAATTTTACTAAATGCTTAAGAATGCTAATGAGTTTAATTTTTCTTGAGCTAAAGTACTATGAAGATAACTTTTTTTATCCTTTCTTAATAAAAATGTTAAGCAGAGGCATTACTAATTTATAATAATATAAATTGTTTTAATATAGTTTCAATATTTTGAAAAATCGATGAAATATTCTTATCAAGTATAAATTTATAATAATCTTGGAAATTATTTATTTTTGAATGCTAAATTAAGGAAATGGTACACTTTATCAAATTCTTAGATATTAATGTCAAATTTGTAAAAATCTTTCGGAGTCCTTGTAAATATCAGTGGTATCTGTTGTTTATAAAATAAGTACTGTATATGAAAATATTTTAAACCGATCATTAATTAAACGATAGTTTTGGCCTATATAACAATTTTGATATTAATTAGTCGCAAACTTTGTAAAATACATTAATTTTAAAATGATCCCGTCTATTTATAGTAAGTTTCATTTAATTAATTTAATCGGTATTGTTTTGATGTTATACCGTGCAGGCCTTTTACGATTATTCTTGTTCCGGTAACTAATCTTTTACCAGGGTTTCAATTTCTTATCGACATTGCACCGGAAAGTTATCTACAAGGTGAAGAAAAACTGTTTTTAAAAATTTGTTAAATTCGTTTAAGTTAGAATATAATTAAAATGATTGTGTTCGAGTTTCACATCTCGAGTAATTTCGGGATTCCCGATTCTCAAAAATTCTTGTAAAGCTCGAGAATTAAAAAAATAAATATTTGCAGCCAAAAAATTTCATATTGATACATTATTTTGGCCCTGCGACGTCTTCAAATCAATAAACTAAGCGGATAAGTCACGTAGTTTATCCGCGTTACTTCTACTAACTTTATACTTCAAAAGGAAAATTATCTGAAACTTATCATAAAATAATACTTAAAACAGGCATATAAAACCTAAAATAACGCATTGATTTTTGTTCAATCTATTGATCTTTCATTTTATTGCAATTTTAAATACTGTATTTCTATTGCAGACACCGTCATGCTGTGATTAGGGTTTCTTTCCCGGGAAATTGTAAGATTTTCACACTTGTATTCCCGAGAATTATAGTTGGTTCCTGGGAATTCCCGGGAACTACCGCGCAGATAGAAAAAATTATACAATACAATTAAATATGATTCCGAATACTGTACGAAAGTTATTTATCAAAGAATTTGATAATTGGCAATATGGAAAAGCATGTGGGCGTGGTTTACTAACAGTTGCACCACTCACATCTGATCACGGATTATACTTAATTAATCTCTTACTAATAGAGTTGCACTCACATCGGATCAGATTATACTTAATTGATCTGTAAGTGTGACAAGTGTTGGCAACTTGGTTGGTTTGTTTACTTCTTTTCCTTCTTATGAAGCCAACATAAAATTTGCATTATTTTAAATTAAATTATTATTAAAATATTAAATAGGTAATTCAAAAAGTGATTGCGAATTACCTACTTAACTTATGAAGAAGAGAGCATAATTCAAAAAGTGATTGCGAATTACCTACTTAACTTGTGAAGAAGAGAGTATAGGAAATTTGGAAGAGAAACCAATGATAGAATGTAAAATTAGAAAAAGGATCCACTCAAAGACAAAGGTCCTATGTTGTTCAACTAGCCTGAGTTCTACCTTGAGCAAGTTGTGAAGCAAGAATTATAGTTATTTGACTCAACAGGAAATCGATCATCAAGTACTATAAAATTAGGCCAGGCTTTGAAAAAAATTCCTCCATCATCCGTTGAAGTAGAAAGAACGTCATCAAGTACTATAAAATTAGGCCAGGCTTTGAAAAAAATTCCTCCATCATCCGTTGAAGCAGAAAGAACGTTTTCTGCTGTTGGTTTGTTTATTAACAAAGCTAAGAACTAGGCTGAGCAATAAGAGCATTGATTGCTTATGTTTCCTCAAATCATACTTTAAGTATGAGTGATGAATATTTTATTTATATTTTGTAGTTCGAATTGTAAATTAGTCATATATAAAGGAATATAAATTTTGGAATTTATTAATATCCTTCTTTTGTGTATTTGTTATTGATATTAATTATAAATAACCACATTTTAGATTTTATTAAATTTTAATGCATTCCCGGGAATGGGATTTTATGTTCCCGGAATTTCCCGGAAATTTCCGGGAATGAAAAAAAGCCGGGAAATCAGAAACCCTAGTTGTGATGTAAGCAAATATCTGGTTTTCAATCCATTCAATGGTTCGCCAAAGTAACAATGATGACTATGGTGTATAGGAGAGTGTATTAGAAGATATGAGTGGATAGCTAGCTTTCAACCATTCCCCAAAAATATCACTTTCACCCAATAGCCAGAGAGAATAACGCACTCTTAGAAAATTACGTAGCCAAAATAAGTTCCTAAACTTTTCTAACTAGCTAGCTTTCAACCATTCCCCAAAAATATCACTTTCACCCAATAGCCAGAGAGAATAAAGCACTCTTAGAAAATTACGTAGCCAAAATAAAAAGTTCCTAAACTTTTCTAATGGATGTATCTCTTGGTCTAGATCAGGGCTGTCCAAAAGGCGGCCCGCGAGGCTTTCACAATTTGTGATATAATATTACTTTTTAATGTTTTTTTCACTTTTATTTATTACGTTTTTAAGAGATTAATAAAAAGAATCCTAAAATTGAATTATATTAACTCAATTAATTAATTTTTCTTAATTATTAATAATTATTTAACGATCAACAAGTTTTCAATGACTTCACATTTTTATAAGACTCAATCACATCAATTTTAGTTTTAGCTATTTTAGTTTAAAGTTTTGAATTGTGATTGTATTTTAGTTATTTTTTGGTTTATAACACTCGCCATTCCAGTGATGGTGTGACCGTCGTTGTGAGATTCTGTTTTAATTTTATTTTACGTTTTAATTTAATTTTATTTTTAATTTACCACGAGCTGGTTGGCATTTGTGAAATGAGTGAGAAAAAACGTAAAATAGAAAATGAAAATCTAGTCAAATGAGTGAGAAAAAACGTAAAATAGAAAATGAAAATCGAGTATATTAGTAGCAGTTGGAAAATGACTTTTTCATAACAAATCACATGGGTAAACTGCTTCGTTTAACGAATGTTTTCCTAACTTTTGTGATTATGATCGGAAAGTAATATCAGAGTTTGGTAGTACTTATTTGTGTGAAAGTGCATTTTCTAACATGAAGATAGGTTCTGAATCGATTCTTAACTATCTTGGAGATTCTTCTCTTTTGCATATTCCACGGCTAGCTCCAACAGGAATGGATGTAAATATGCAGCCGTTGTAAATGCTGCTGCCCGACCTCAATAATCACATTAAGAAAGTACATAAAACAGTTGAAAAATATAAAAAGTATGTATTTTTATAAGTTTTTGTTAACATGTTTATTGGATGCAATCTGATAAATATAATTTTGTAATAAGTTTCTTAACCTGGAAATAAAATTGGTTTCCAAAAAGTGTTATGACACTTTACGTGCACTACTGGAACCAACAGGATGATTCATGGATTGTTCAACCAAATTTGTGCAACATTTTCCATGACTGCTGGACTGACTCGTTTCCGTCCTCGACCGGGCTGATAGGACAAACTTTCAGTTTCCTCAAATCGAGCTATAAGTTTCCTGAAAGAATTCAGAGTGATTAGTCCACACCTTAAATTTTTGCGACTACGATATTCTGCTGCATTTCCTTTGTTTTCGTAGAACAATTTCACAAGCAATGCGCTCTGGCAAACAGAGTCATCGTTGGAACAGGAATGCCATTCCATAGTTGGGTTCCTTTTTATAATCACAAATGCACTGCATGACAGCAGTGCCATGCCAAGAAATTCGGCCGCCTCAATTCAATCAATAAAACAAAAACTAGAAAATTAATAGTCATAATTGTACAACTTTAAATAATTTCATTTATTATTTTATCAGTAATAATACAATACGTAACAGCCGTAACACAAACGAAGAACATTTTGGAAATTGTAATAAATTACAAAATTTTCGTTACACTTAACTAAATATTAAATAAACTTCAAACTTCACTACATACAAAAATTAAATATCTAATTAGATAACAAATATTTTCAAAAATACCATATTAATAGGCGAAAACAACAATTTACAAGAAATAAGTTTGGCGTGCTTTATTAATTAAGAACAAATTCCGATATAAGATCGTGTAAATCAATTTCATCCAATAATTTATGCTCTATCGCTATAACTGATAAATTTGCTAGGTGTTCTTTTTGTATTGTCACTCTTAAATAGTTTTTGATTATCTTCAATTTGGAAAAGAACGTTGGCCAGATGCTACAGAAACGGGCAGAGTTAAAACGATCTTAAGTGCGACAAATAAATTAGGGAATATGCCTCGAAGATTGTTTTAAAATTTATTGAAGCACGCTATATGGATGTGAAAAAATGTTTTCTGCTTTTATAGGTGTCATTACTGATAAAATTTCATGAAATAAATCCTGTCCATCAATATCGAATTCTTTTCTTTGCAGATCAGTTAATTTCAGATGATCTTTGCATAATTCTAATATTTGCCTTCGCGTAAAATATTAATTCAGTTAGTTTTTCGTAAATTGACATTAGAATTGATTTTTATTTTTTAATTTATCTTTTTCAAATGAATAGAATTTTCAAGTTTATGTATTAAAGGAAATAAGTTTTCTTTTTCCTCTTATTTCGTTTTATTGGCTTTTAATTTTATTTTATATCTTGTTTTATGTTTTTGCGACATTCAGTTTGACTGCCCGTGTGCGATTACACACCTTGCACATATATCAGGCTTTGGTTATGCAAATTTCACTCAATTTTCGGTTTAACTAATTTGTTTGCTGTATCCCTAATCATTTCTCTGGTCCTGTTTTGCCTTTTTTCCCATATTATTGAGCGGAAACGAATAAACATGGTTAAATGCATTTTACATGTGTTTTGTGTATTCATTTCCTTTGCTTTCTGCGTGTATTTGGTTTTTACTAAAGTACTGGATAGGGAAAGTTGCGACACTCCGCCATGTTAGTGCAAAAAACAGCTTGGTCGTCTGCTAGTAAAAAAACACATTGACATATTTAAATAATTTACGTGTATTTTTTTGGACTAAGCGTTAAAATTCCATTATCACTTATTATTTTTATTAATTTCTTTACTTTTATTTATTTTATTTGTTAATGCGCTACGTGTTCATAACATAGCGTATCAGTGTTATAACATTAGAAAATTAAAAGACGTTCTAAATTCTAAATTACAGATCGTTACCATTTATTAGAAAATTATATTATACTGCTATATATATAATTTATTTATTTTTCATATTAGTACATTAATATGTAATATATGTATAATAATATTCTAACAAAGCATTAACATATTCTACATATTTTCTTTATTTACATTATTTCAGTTAAAAGTTTGTTACCTTTATACTAATACACGAAAAAACTGACACATACCAGACAATTTTAAAACAAATTCCAAGTTTTATTTACAATCCTCAAGAAAAAAATTTGAAATAGTAAACAATACAAAAATTTATTTACAAATTTTTGATGGCAATTCTCATGCCTACTGATTTATTATCACATTTAGCAGACTTTTTAATTTTATTGGATTTATTAAATTTTCTTAAGAGAAAATAAATTCTTGTTTTAAAAAATTGTTTCATAAGTTTTAAATGGAGAGAATGACATTTTGGAAAATAAGCTTCCATGTTTTTTATTATAGGATTTTGAATAATATCATTAAAAGTATATTTAGTCCTAAGTATCAATTGCTCATTTATTCGAATTAGTTTTTCATTCTCTAAAAAGAGCTGAAAAAGTAATTTATTAACAAAAACAGGTTTTTCTCAGGGGTATTTTCAGTATTTAATGAATATTTTTTAAAATGTGTTAAATGCATCAACAGGACCATTTCATGATCAATTTCTGAAGTTTTAAGAAGAATGCTTTCTTCACATTTTTTACAAATAACAGTGGAAATTTTGATTCTTGCTACAATATTCCCTGCTAGATAATACAACGACTGCTGTTCTTGTATGCTTAGAGTAGAATCTTCAATCTGAAATAATATTTATGATCATTAATAATGATATACAAATAAAAACACACATTTACATAATTGATGGCCAAATATGATCTACAAAGCTATCTTAATTTGGAATTTAAAAAAAAAATTGTTTTATTCCTTTATTGTACAATAAAGACTTCAATAATGCTGAGCTACATTATGATTTAACAATTTATACACATATCCTTAATAAAAATTCTTTATAGAAAATTTCCTTTCTAGCCCATGCATATAAAAAATTCTGTACCAAAAATTCTATAAATTGGGAATAGATTTTTGAAATCTGACTTGTGAAATGTATATTTTCAATATGTATTTTAGCATGTTTACATATATAGTTGTTTTATAAAATGTATAGCTTATTGATAAATTAAAATTTTTTGTAAAAGTACAATTTAAGTTTAATGTATATATAAAAATCTTTTATTTCCTAATATAAATAATGAATATAATATTAGAAAACAGAAATTGTCTCTACAGGTCTTTAAAATCAATGAACTTGTAAGTATTTTTAGCTAAAATGGGAATGTTTTATAAAAAATTTTTATTAAGGATACACATATTCAATTATTTTGATTAGGGGTTTGTACCTGTTTATCCATGCAATCTCTGATCAATTATATTTTTTATTTTTTTTTATTTAACATGTTAATTTTCGAAATTATTAATCGGTAACTTGGTTATTTAATGATGTCACATAAAAATAGCTTACCATGCAGAGCTTTGTCTATCTCGTCGCCACAAAATTTTTTCTTCCTATTCTATGAAGCCAAATTTTTCTTCTTTCGTCGTTTTTTTGCCCGATGGAATGGCAAGCAATCGCTCTTTTGATTTCCCTTTACATTCAACTGTACAACAGCCCGTAATATTGACAAAAAATTGCAATAATTACACTTTGTAGACTATATAGAATGCACTGACATATACACATACGGATTTTTTTGCACTAAATGGTGGAAAGGAGGTCACGAGATACAGATCAGCCTATGGGAGCGCTAGATTATCGGCAAATGCACCGGAAGAGTGTGTCGCTACTTTCCCTATCCAGTACAGTACTTTAGTATTTACTAAAGTACTAGATAGGGAAAGTTGCGACATTCCGCCATGTTTGTGCAAAGAGCAGATTTGTCGTCTGCTAGTAAAACAACACAATGACGCATTTAAACAATTTACGTGTATTTTTTCGGACTTAGCGTTAAAATTTCATTATCACTTATTATTTTTATTATTATTAATTTCTTTATTTTTATTTAACTTTATTTATTTTATTTATTAATGTTCTACGTGTTCATAACAATAGCATAACAATATTATAATATTAGAAAGTGATATTATGCTGCTCTATATATATAACTTATTTTTCATATTAGCACATTAATATACATAATATATATATATAACAATGTTCTAGCAAAGCATTAATATATTCTACATATTAATTTCTTTATTTCCATTATTTCAGTTAAAAGTTTGTTATCTTTATATTAACATAGGAAAAATTAACATATCCAGACAATTTTAAAATAGAATTCCAAGTTTTATTTACAATTTCTGATCAAGAAAAAATATTTTTAATAGTAAACAATGCAAAAATTTATTTACAAATTTTTGATGGCAATTCTCATGCCTACAGATTTACTATCATATTTAGCAGATTTCTTAGTTTCACTGGCTTTATTAAATTTTCTTAGAAGAAAATAAATTCTTGTTTTGAAAAATTATTTCATAAGTTTAAAATGGACAGAATGAAAATTTGAAAAATAAGCTTCCATGTTTTTTACTATGGGATTTTGAATAATATCATTAAAACTATATTCAGGAATGGCATTGGGTTTGAGCTTCTTTCTCCCATCAGCTCTCTCTTGTTCAAACTGACTTTCACTAAAGTGTTTCTGAAATAATATTTATGACCATTAATAATGATATACAAATAAAAAAAACACATTTACATAATTGGTGGCTAAATATGATCTACAAAGAAGAAAACTTCAATCTTAATTTGGAATTTAAAAAAAGTTTTTTATTCCTTTGTTGTACAATAAAGACTTCAATAATGTTGAGCTACATTATGATTTAACAATTTATACACATATCCTTAATAAAAATTCTTTATAAAAAATTTCTTTTCTAGCCCATGCACATTAAAAATTCAGTATCAAAAATTCTATAAATTGGTAATAGATTTTTGAAATCTGAAATATATACTTCAATATGGATATTAGAATGTCTCAAATATATTTACATATATAGTTGTTTTATAAAATATATAGTTTATTGATAAATTAAATTTCTTTTTGTAAAAGTGCAATTTAAGTTTAATGTTTATACAAAAATCTTTTATTTCATAATAAAAATAATGAATATATTAAAAAACAGAAATCGTGTCTTTACAGGGCTTTAAAATCAATGAACTAAATATTTTTAGCTAAAATGGGAATGGTTTATAAAGAATTTTTATTAAGGATACACAAATTCAATTATTTTGGGTTAGGGATTATACCTGTTTATCCATGCAATCCCTGATCAGTTATATTTCAATTGTATTTTTATTTTTTTTATTTAATATGTTAATTTTCGAAATTATTAATCAGTAACTTTGTTATTTAATGATATCACATAAAAATGGCTTACCATGCAGAGCCTTGTCGATCTCGTCGCAACTAAATTTTTTCTCCCTATTTCTATGAAGTCAAATTTTTCTTCTTTTTTCGTTCCTTTTGCCCGATGGAATGGCAAGCAATCGCTCTTTTGATTTCCCTCTACATTCCACTGCACAACAGCCCGTCATATCCACAAAAACTGCAATAATTATACTTTGTTCACTATATAGAATGCACTGACATATACACATACGGATTTTTTTTGCACTATATGGTGGAAAGGAGGTCACGTGATACAGAGCAGCCTATGAGAGCGCTAGATTGTCGGCAAATCACCGGAAAAGTGTGTCGCTACTTTCCCTATCTAATACTTTAATATTTACTATTGAACAGCACTACATTTCCCCTAGTGGCAAATTTTGAAACTAATTTTTTGTTTTGCGGATTCCTTTTTTCCCATTCCTTAAATAGTCTAAAACTGAAATTTGGTTGACATTCCAGATTTAAGCCCTAATTGTCGAACTACAAGGTGCTCTACACAGGGTAACTTTAATTAGGATCAGCCTGTATGTCTTATATTTTATAATAAATGTACTGTATTTCTGAATATTTTACATTATATTTTTCGAACGATTAAATATAGAAATTTTATATTTTGTAAAAAAATTTTAATCATAGAAATATAAAATTCTGACCATTCTTACAATGTGACATCAAAATATTTGCATGACTCCTCTCCTACGTCATTTATCGTCACAAATCCATTATTTATTCCCTCCCCTAACAGCGTGACATAGTTTATAGATATCCCCAATACATTTTTCACAAAAGTCTGATTAATAAAAATTAAAGTATTTATGCAGAGAATTTATTTATCCCATAGATAGTGGTTGTTTTTATTGTTTTATAAAAAGATATACACATAATGTGAACATTTTTATTTCCTATATTGTTTTCTATTATATTTTATTAGGAATATAGTATCTGAAATTATAGATATAAAATTATATATAATATTTATAAGATGTTTTCTGAAAACAGTTAAAACCAGAAACCATGAATAACTTTTTTATTAAATACCTCGTATATCTAACAAAGTCTTTTTGACAAACCATAAAAATTTATTTATTACATAAAAATATAATAAAAATTATTCATTTTTAATGTGAAATTTTGCATTATTTTTAATAATAAAATAAATAGCTAACCGGAATTGGAAAAATTGAATGGCTAACCGGAATATACTATTTATGATCTCTTTAATTTAAGAATAATCAAATGGGAATTCTTAAAATTATTAGCAGCTTTCTTGAAAGGAACTGCAGTTAATTAATACTGTATATAAAGTTAAGATATCATTTAAGAGATATTTAATTTGATAACTGTCCAATAAGTATTTAATACGAAAATATGCTTTTATGAAACTGTGTTGTTATCTATGAAAAGAAGACACATAATTTGTTCATTTTTTCTCATTAAACTGTCATAAATAGATAATGAAAGAACTTTTGCGAATTATCAAAATATCAGTAAATTGAGGGCATGAAGGTATCTTTTGTTTAATTTTTTTTTGTTCTTGATATCATAAAAAAATTCTGACTTGTAGATAATTTTCTAAAAATTGCACCACTTTAACATTCCAATCCAATCCATTGAAAGTATCTTTCTATTAACAATAATAAAACAATGAAAATATAGAATTTTTTTCAGTGATGGAAATATTTATACAGAAAATAAAATAAAAAAATGATTTAGGTTAAAAATTTATTTATTTTTCCAATTTTATCTGCCTGCAAAAATTTCGATAAACTTTTCTTAAAATTTCAATCGTATTATGTGAATAAATCGTATTCTAAAATACAGTATTTCGATAACATCATTTATTTTTTGTAATTTTTAAAATTAAAATTTCTGTTAAAAGCAGTTTAAATGCATTTTAGAACATTCATATGTGTTATAAAAAAATTTTAAACGTTTAGAAAACTTTATGTTTAATTGTGTCTGTTGATATAATAATTAAATAATTTTGAGAACCATCCTGATATTTATACATTTCTGTCGTTATATGCTGTTTAATAGAATATCAAATCAATGTATTTTACCTCAGTAGATATAGAATTTTTTAGTGTCAAAACTATATTAATCAAAGTAAACAACACAATCAGGAAAACTTTTGCTTCTAGCATTGAGTAACTGATGGTGTTATGGTAAGTGTTTGTGCACAAACCATTATTACACTGTATAATTTTACAGGTAACATAAAAATAGTTAGCATCAACTTAAATAAATGTTTAAATATTTAAATTATATAAATAACTGGTTGAATTAAATTCTCTTTATAAATAAGCAAGTTTTTTCATTATAATATTCAGTTAGAAGTATATCATGCTTCTATTCATGCAAGATTTTGCTGTTAAAAATATAACAACTGCTAATTAAGAATGACAATAAAAACAAATAAAAATCAATATTTTATTAGAATGCTTAGCTAGTTTATAATATTTTTCAACAGAACAAATTTAAAAATAATGAAATAAAGCTAAAAATGTAGAAAACTTAAATTTTGTAAATTGCAAATTTTATAATTGATTATCTATAGTTAGACATACAATGGTGGAAAATTGCATTACTCTTCATGTGGACATTGAAATGGATTTTACTTTGAATAATGTAAAAATTTGTAAAGATAATCTGATCCCATTTTACTTTAATAATCAATGAAACAGTGATTATATTATGATTTTATACAGTCAAGAGAACATAGGAAACATTAGATATTACGTGAATAAGACCTAATATCGGCTTACTATTATTAATTTTGCTATGTTAACATTTTTAGTCTGAAAAATATTATCAAAATAACTTTCAATATTATAATTGTTTGAAAAACAATAATATGAGTAAAATTATTCTTGATATTATAAGATAATGCAATTTGTCCATTATTATACTTACAAAGATTATTGATTTATAAATTCTTAGATCTGTTTTCATTTTTAATTAATTATTTCCAGTTATTAAAAATCAGAAATATTATATTTTTTAATTGATTTATATAATGACAAAAAATTACAGTTTTTTCCCGACGATAAAGCGCAACTTAAAGATAATGCATAACATAAAATTTCCATTATTTTTAAATGTCAAAATAATATTTAAATAATGCGTTAATTCATATTTTTGTTTCGTATAATGCACAGTGTTTTTTATATTATTATGCTCTTATTATTTCTATATTTTCAGACAGATAACATGGATGCTATTTATCTGAAAATACGTTATTACGTAAAAATTCCGCTGTTTATCTTGGTACAAAATCCACATTTTTCGTGTGCTGCAAAGTGATACAAACTGAGAATTTTTCTCAATCCTCAATATCAGAGAGACTTACTCAACATTTAAGAAATTATCACCTCATAGTTGATAGCTGAAATAATTAAAAAAAAAAATCCGTATTGTGGAATATTTAAATAGTTTATTTAGTGTTTTGTTAAAAATTATTCCTGAAACATATTCTGTTTTACGATAAAGTAACATTTTTTTTCCAGTCATTAATTAATTTTAGAAATTCATTGATATCATCACTCTTTGAGGGACTTAAATATAATTTAAAATCTCCTTAATTTTATATATGGAAAACGAAACCGTCGGAAACAGTAGCATTTTTTGTAAAAAGTTTCGATTCGGTTTTATTCATGATGATCAATCTGGTACAGTGTTTATTTTGGATTTTTTATTAATTGATAAAAATCTAAGTAAACATTTTATAAATTTAATTTTCATCAATTTTCACAAAAATTTAGTTTTTATTTAGACAGGATTTTTTCAATTGAAATGACTAAATAGTTGTCATTCGATTCTCCTAAGTTCAAAATCAGATTATACAGTATTAGATAATCGGAGCTATAATCTATATGATAATTGTTATTGTATATGTTTTGATTGTCTCCAAATTGCGCTTAAATCTAAAAGAAAAGTTAAGATAGAAGTTACTTTAACGATGCTTTCGATACACTTTTAAAGAAAGGAAAAAAATTAGAACTCGTAGCGAACTTTTGATTCTTTCCAATACCTGTATTATTATTAGTTCTCGATCGTTTTCAATGATTGTCCTTGACAAAAAATAATCGTACTTAGATAATCAAATACAATACCAAGATAAAACGTTCACAAAAATTAAATTTCATCACATTAAAATTCTGCGAATGGCCTATGGGACTTTCCAAAATAATACTTTTTAAATATCAAAAGCATAAAACTGAAAAAATGGTAGTAATTACTATTGCATTCATTTATTTTTACACTTTTCAGGATATTTTTTATAAATATCATTAATTCTGGCAATTAAGACAATCAAAATTAAAATTTATTCTTATCCTTTTTAGTTTTTTAATCTTCATGGAGATCATATATGACGAGCAAAAATTTTTCATCTGTAATTAATTGATAGGAGATGAAAATTAGTCCCCTTGATGATTTATCGAATATATACATGAAAAGATAAGATAAACTATCATTATTGTCGTGTAAATGATTTATTACGATCAGTTCTAACAGTCAGTTTTCGATCACGGTTAACATGTTCAAGTTCTTTACCACATCCCTATTGTTTTCGATTATTGGAATAATATTTCTTCAGATCTACCAAACTAACAGTTATGAAAGTGAGTAATCTTAAAAGTATTTTATTTACACATTCATTAATCTTTGCTCTACAGATATCACATTAAATCTGCATTTAATCTGCATAATTTTATCTAATTCGTGTAAATTAATTATAGGAATTATTATGTATGCAGTATAAATTAAAAAAAAAAAAAACATGTATAGCTGTGGTAATGCAAGAAATGCTCTTTTTGTAAACATTTATTTTTATTAAAACTATATAACTGTTGTGAATTACTACTTTAATAAATTAGCTTAATAATATTATTATATAAAATTAGTTTTTAAATATAATATTTCGAATATTAATATTTACAGTGGATTCCGCTTAATTAAGGACAGCCGCGTAATTGGGACAAATCTCATAGAACGAAAACCAAACTA
>AYEL01092047.1:0-14821 GCA_000484575.1 Olivierus martensii | reverse complement strand
ACTAATCATAAAATAATATTTAAAAAAGTCATATATAAAACATAATACACAGATCAATAAATTATACAAAAATCGTTAATTTTATTACAGTTTTGGGTATTGTAATTTTATTGTTATGGATACCACTAAGTTGTGATATATTATGATGTATGTTAAAGTTATATGTAAACAAAGCCAAAAATGTTTCTGATTTTTTGAACAAAGATTTTGTATATAATTTCAGGTACATTGTACATCAAGAAAATGTAATTTCATATTAAAGTAGTATGCTGTTTAGTACACATATTTTCATTATTGTAATATATTTTCCCATAGTTATGAGAGAAAGGAGTCATGGTTTTTTGCTGCATTGGAGTGTTTTCAAATAATATTAGGCATATACTTTAATGAATTGTGATCTTGACAGCTATAATAATAATATATTATTTTTTATTTCACTTCCATCATAAAATATTTAGCAAACTTACAAGAATTTAACTGACTCTACTATAAATGGGGTTTTTCTTTGTTATATATCATTATATAGATTTTTTAAAATTTTTGTTATAACTATGTAAATGAATTTAACAAGACTGAAGTCATTTTATCTTTAACAACTAAAATAAATTTTGAATTTTTCTTGAATCATAATTTCAAAACATTTTTAATGAAATAACTAATCTTTTTGAATGCATTATTTGAAGGTTTATGGTGGTATGAGAGGAATGAAAGGTCTAGTGACAGAAACTTCTCATCTTGATCCAGAAGAAGGCATAAGGTTCCGTAATTATTCTATTCCTGAAATAAGAGAATTACTTCCGAAAGCTCCAGGAGGTGAGGAACCACTACCAGAAGGGTTGTATTGGTTATTACTCACAGGAGACATTCCAACTCCAGAACAGGTATAAATTTAAATGTAAAAGAAATTTATTTTTGGATAAATGCATTACATTGATTGTCATACTTATTTAAAATTCATTGGTTAATATTTATTTAATCTAGCATTAAACATATTGTAAATTCATGTTTTATTCATTATTTTTAGGTAAAACATGTTTCTCAGGAATGGGCTAAAAATGCTGCACTCCCTTCTCATGTAGCTTCTACATTAAACAATTTTCCATCTAATCTCCATCCAATGTCACAGTTCAGTGCTGCAATAACAGCTTGTAATACTGAAAGTAAATTTACTAAGGCTTATAGTGAAGGTGTAAAAAAAACTACTTATTGGGAGGTATTTTTTATTTTATTTATATTTTTTAATAAAATCAAATAATTTTCTTTAACTGTACTCATTGATATAAAAATTATAATATTCTTATGGATACAATTATCAACATGTTGATAATTGTATCCATAAGAATATTATAATTTTTATATCAATGAGTACAGTATTGTATATCAATATTGATACACAATATTGTACTCATTATATATCAATATCAATGAGTACAATATTGTACAGGGTGTCCGAAAATTATCTTTACACTTTTAGAAAATTATTAAAAAGATACAAAGAAGGATGTGCACTTACTTTCTTTATTGAATGCAAAAACCTGTATCAAAGTTTTTTTTTTTTAAATGAAGGGGACACTATATGGCATCCTTGATGGCACCAAATATAGGTGTCTTCTCAAAATGGCTTCACCGCAGGAAATGGCGCAAGTTGTAGTGTGATTTATCAAATTAAAATCTGCATCGCAGATACAATGTAAATTTTGGACTGCATATGATCGAAATTCTACTGCTGCTTCTTTTTTGAGAATTCATTATAAATGATAAATGAACAAAATACAATGACTACGTGTGTTTCCAAAAATCAAGTGAAATTTCTATACAACGTTTAGTGTGTAATCTTTAACACCACCGACACTTGAGGGCACACTCGTCGGATATGCTGTCTAATTTAAAAACTATGTACTGGATTGTATACTATAATAAATTCAATAAAACTTTAAATCTTCCTATAGAGTTGCTCAGAAAGTAATTTCATTTTTTTCATGAAAATGAATGACAGTTTTTTATAGTATATAAATATTTAATTTAATTATATATTGACCATTTTGATCCAACACATGTTGACATCTTTCTGGTAGTAGCATGATTCCATGCTCGTAGAATTTCTGATCATTACTTGCAGAAAACTGAATTAAATGATTTTTGACATCCTCATTTAAACTAAGTGTTTTGCTGTTTAAAGAATTCTGTAAAGACTGGAATAAGTAATAATCGGAGGGTGCCAGATATGGCGAATATGGTGGATATGGTAGCACATCCCATTCAAGCTGTAACAGCTTCTGGCGAGTTATCAAACTTGTATGAAGTTTGGCATTGTCATGGTGAAACACTATATTTTTCTGTTAATCAATTCTGGCCACTTCTGTTTGATGGAATCACTCATTTTGTCCAATTGGTAGCAGTACACTTCCGAATTATTTGTGGAATTGTATGGAAGAAGCTCAAAAAAATAAATCCCTTGAAATCCCACCAAACAAAGAGCATTATTTTTTGATGAATATGGGGTCTCAGAGTACTTTGAGCCAGTTCATTTCTTATGGTCCATGATCACTTGCATTCAACTTTGTTGTAAACATGCAAAGTTGTGGATTAGAACGAATACCAACTAATAATAGTTATAGACTAATCCTAACGGTTAACGACTCTGCAAATTCCAGAGTTCAGCTTGAGCTGAGGTCTTAAACTAATTCTAACTTAAATATAATTAACTACAAAATAATCTAACAACGTACGTCTAACTGACAAAATGTCTGTGCTAAATCATTAAAATTCACGCACGTAATGGAGACAGTTGTTTCGTGTGTAAATTTGATTAAATTGAGAGGTTTGAATCACCGGCAGTTCCGGCAATTCCTGTAGGACCTGGAATCGGAATATGGAGCCTCGTTTTTATCATTGTGAAGTTTGCTGGCTCAGAAAGGGCAAAATGTTGAAGCGATTTTATGAGTTAAGAGATAAGAAGTGCAAACTTTTATGGATATGAAGGGCAAATCCATACTAGTCAAACCTTTGAGAGATGATGCATGGTTATCTGATTTTGCATTTTTGGTTGATGTCACCAGCTACTTCAACGAGCTAAATACGAATATGCAAAAACCAGAACAACTTGTCCATGAGCTATTCACCTATGTAAAATCTTTTCAAAGCAAACTTCGATTGTGGGAAAATCAGATTCGTGCAGGAAATACATATCATTTTCCCACTCTAGCAGCCCATAAAAATTTCGATAAGAATGCCCTTGCACAGAAACTATTTTCATTCAATACAGAATTTACATCCAGATTTGAGGATTTCCGTTCACGTGAACTTCAATTCCAAATATTCATGACACCTTTCGACGTGGACGTAGAGCAAGTAGAAATGTCGCTTCAAATGGAATTACTTGAACTCCAGGCAGATGATGTTCTGAAAATTCAGTTTCATGAGGTACCTCTGCAAGATTTTTACGTGAGACATGTTTCCAAAGATAAATATCCAAATCTAATTAATTTTATATATAAAATGATGTCCCTCTTCGGCAGTATTTATTTCTGTGAACAATTTTTTTCAAAAATGAATTTCACAAAATCAAAAAACAGATCAAGTATTATTGATACTAATTTGGAAAGCTCCTTACGCGTAGCAACATCGCTTTCACCAAATATTGAACTTCTTGCAAAAAAAAGTCAATCCCAAGTTTCTCATTAGTTAGAGTTGCAACACTATATTATTTTATTATATGTAATACCAATGCTATGTATACTTATATATCTGTACTTTCTCTTTTTTAAATAAATACTATTATCATCAATTGTTTTTGTTTTGGCAGCATAAATTTTTCTATACGGCCCCCTACAAAAAAAGGTTGCCCACCCCTGCTCTACGATAATTAAGTTTCTCTATTTGTTTTTGTATTGGGTTGTTCAAAAAGTAATTTTTTTTTTTTTTCAGAAAATGAACGATAATTTTTTTATAGTATATAAATATTTAATTTAATTATATATTGACCATTTTGATCCAACACATGTTGACATCTTTCTGGTAGTAGCATGATTCCATGCTCGTAGAATTTCTGATCATTACTTGCAGAAAACTGAATTAAATGATTTTTGACATCCTCATTTAAACTAAGTGTTTTGCTGTTTAAAGAATTCTGTAAAGACTGGAATAAGTAATAATCGGAGGGTGCCAGATATGGCGAATATGGTGGATATGGTAGCACATCCCATTCAAGCTGTAACAGCTTCTGGCGAGTTATCAAACTTGTATGAAGTTTGGCATTGTCATGGTGAAACACTATAGTTTTCTGTTAATCAATTCTGGCCACTTCTGTTTGATGGAATCACTCATTTTGTCCAATTGGTAGCAGTACACTTCCGAATTATTTGTGGAATTGTATGGAAGAAGCTCAAAAAAATAAATCCCTTGAAATCCCACCAAACAAAGAGCATTATTTTTTGATGAATATGGGGTCTCAGAGTACTTTGAGCCAGTTCATTTCTTATGGTCCATGATCACTTGCATTCAACTTTGTTGTAAACATGCAAAGTTGTGGATTAGAACGAATACCAACTAATAATAGTTATAGACTAATCCTAACGGTTAACGACTCTGCAAATTCCAGAGTTCAGCTTGAGCTGAGGTCTTAAACTAATTCTAACTTAAATATAATTAACTACAAAATAATCTAACAACGTACGTCTAACTGACAAAATGAAACTGGAAATCGGAACTTACAACTAAAAGTACCGATTAAGTGTTAAAACTAGAACGAACGATGTTAGAAACTTATACTAATAAATTGGAATAAATTCTCAAAACAAGTTAGATAATAAAAAAATAGAAAATTTATTAGATTCAAAACACTTACAAAAGTGTTAATAAATGTTTTATTGAAACTATAATAAAGCAACAATAAATTAGTCAACAAAACTTGTTTAATCCAATTCAAATATCAACAATCAATTATTCACAAAAAAAAGAACCTTAAATACTACTTAACACTACTACCTCCACGACCGATACAAACTTCAAACAATCGTCGATCTTTACAAGAACTCAAATGTCAAAACAACTATTCACAAGAACAAATCTTAAATACTAATTAAATTACTATCTCCACCACTGATACAAATTTCAAACAATCGTCGATCTCTACAAGGAACTCAAATGTCACTTAGCCAGCTTTACGTTTGATACAACACTTCATCGGTTGCCGTTTTTCATAGGCTTTTATACTGAGTGACGTACAGTCCTGTGTTGCTTCATTTACATACTTATACATAACAAGTTTTAAAGTTATTAGCTTACAGAGTAATTCATTCATGTCATCCTCTTTACAATTAATTTATATACTGAACAAAACATTGATACAGATCATTCTTACATTCGCATATCAGACCAGTGGTAAAATAATGTAGATTAGATGATGACGTCATTACTCGGGACAGCTCTTCCGGAGGACGGTTTCTGATTCCGTATCACGTGATTGCTGATGACAATGGAGAAAGAGGAAGTAAGTTAACCCGTAAACTAAAATATAATACATTAGATAATAAGAAAATAACAATAAATCATAAGAGTGCATAATAAAATAAAATAGGACGGGTCAAAGTTAACTTCCTCACAAACAATCCATTTTTCATCTACAGTTATGATCCACTTCAGAAAGAAATCATTTTCTTCATGTTTAATATTTCATATGACTTCTCAAGTAAACCAAAGTGATATCATTTTATAAACAAAATGATGCACTTTATAAACTAGTAAACCAAAGTGATGCACTTTATAACGGACCATAGACTTGTCATGGACACGAAAATTTCTCTCGGCGGCACTGCTTGCCAGGAAATATAAGTTAAAAACTTCTTGCCCCTTCCATTGGCAGAGAAGACTAAAATACTCTATAATAGTATAACTAATATAAATGTTATACTAGTAGTAAGGGATTAAATATAAAGTAGAAAAATTTCATAATGCATGTTAATTTCAAGAAAATTTCCAAATTGGTTTTTTATTAATAAACACCCATACAAAATATGATATGATTTTATTATGCGTTTATATTGTTACTTTACAATTATGTTACATACATTTGAAAAGCTATAATTCGTGAATATATTTATAAATTAAGAGCATTAAATTTATCTATATACACACACATATGTACCTCTTAACCTATAAATTTAACTATAGTTAAAATATTTCTTAAAGAAACTAATAAGTGTGATAAATTTATGAATAAATAATTTATAATGTATTTTTGTTTCAAACTTTAGTTAAATTATTTAAACAATTTTCAGGGAAAATAAAAAATGACTGCTAAATATTACTATTATATACTGTTTATCTATATATACCGTACATAATCGAATATAAACCAATCCGTGTATAAGTCGACCCCCCGACATCACATTTGAAAATCGGGAAAATGCATAACCCGTGTAAAAGCCTACCCCAGACTTTAGCACTTAAAATTCGATAAAAATTTGAAATCGATAAATTACGTGATCCTTTGATTTTAATTATCGATATATTAATGCCATTTGCCAAAATAAATATTTTATTAAAACTTTAAATATATACGTATAAAATAAATTACGTTGTATTATATAATACAAACACTAATATATCAATTTAAAAGGTAAAATTTTACTTTACCCGAAGTGATCGAGCGCGTCGCGTCGGCGACTCCAATTTGCGTTTGTATAAGCGCAGCAGATAGGCGACGCCGCGCTGCCGGATGCGCCGCGACGCAGAAATTCTTCGACAATAATACAGCTAAAGTCATCCAACGCAGCGCGCTTATATGATTTTTGTCGAGAATTTCTGCGTTGCGACGCATCTGACAGAGAGGAATAAATATAGAATAGCAATAAATTTTTTAATTTGCATAAAAATATTTTACTTTGATTAGTGTTATTGAATAACTGTTTTCTTTTCTAAAAAAAGTTCATACTATCACAGTAAAAATTCCATTAGAATACGCTACGTCACACGACTCCCAAGAGACCGTTCGAAGTTTCGTTTTCCCTATAGTTAAGTTCGTATACAATCAAATCTTTGATGGTACTGTCACAGATTAAAGAGTACACAGATACGACATTCAATAGTAAAAACTGTGAAGAAAGCCACCCCCTACGGATGGTAGCGCACCAAGCGAATAAAAGGAGAAGCAAAACGAAGCGCATATTAGTATACAGGGTGTCAGTCTTCAAACAATTTTAAAAATTTATTACAAAGCTAAATGAATGGATAATAATTTATTTCGTCTTGCATATTAATAAGTGATAATTTGAATTTTTATTAAACTCGGCAGAATGTAGTTGAATCTAAATAAGTAAAAGATTGAGAATTTTCTATGAGACACCACATATTCAATCTCCGATAAAAAAAATTTTTTCTTCTTATAAAATTATCGATTTTTACTATTCATATATCTGTTTTATATCAAGTAAAGCAGTTCTGATATATTTATTTTTTATTAGATGTAATCCAACTCAACTTTATTATGTAAACAGTTTCTAAATCATAACTAGTAGTTCCCTGTTGGTCAATCTTTACCATTCTATTGTTTTTCTGACAGTAGACTGTGCATTGTAAATAAGTAAGGGACTAAAAAGCATATCTGCGTTTTTTGTAAGTGGGTGTGTCACTGAATATAAACAAAGTATGCTTCCATTATTATGTAAAGAAACTAACAGCTAACTTTGAATCTGTATTTTCTCAAAATCTTAAATATTTCAAAGAATTTTTAATTGTATAAAAGAATAGGATCTCTTAATAAATGTAAAATTATGTTATAAAATGTTATTTCATAAATGGGTTTTTTTAATTTAACATTTAATATGCATATAATTTTCACTTAAAATTATACTGTGGAATAATTAATAGAACAAACCACCCAAAGTATAATTTTTCTATTATACATGACTCCATTTTGTTAAAGTTTAAATAATGTTGTTTTTTTTTTTTTTTTGGATATGTCCCAGAAAGGAGAGAGTAATTTTTTGCAAAATTAAATGTCTGATTATCTAAATATATTTAACAGATACATTTTGTTAAAGTTTAAATAAAATAATGTTATTTCTTTTGGATATGTCCCAGAAGGGAGTAATTTTTAGTAAAATTAAATGTCAGATAATTTAAATATATTTAACAGAAATCCACATAGTTCCTTTCATTTTCCAAACAGTAGATAGTATTTTACTGAAATATTCTCATAATACTAAAATACTAAAGAAGCATTTCTTTTAAAACTTGATAATCTAAGAAAAGGGGCATGTTCCAAAAAAAACTTCGTGCCAGGTTAATGTGATATATTTTTAGTTTCAGAGATTATATTAATTCAAATTTATAAAATTTAAATCACAAATATATGGCTGCAGAAGAAAAAGCGCAATGTGTTTCCTGGGTTACTCAGACAAGATCAGATCAAACATAAGGAAACTATTTTTATAAAACTATTTCAGAATAAATGAAAACAGTTTTTTATATACAGTTTTATTATATATGAAAAAATATCATTTCTCGACAATTGTGGATTTTTTTTATCTTGTATTACTGCATCCTCCTTCTGCACAAAAAAAAAATGTGATCTGTTTTGAATTTCTCCAGATTTTTTTAATTTCTTCGTCTTCCATTTACACTCCTAAATAGTGTAAATAATACTGTATTAATAATAACAACAGTAATAATAAATTCATTTTCTAATAGAAAAAGCAAAAATTTACAGTATTAGGACATGATAAAAAATTATATGGTATGTCTTAAAACGTATTAAAAAATAAAGCAAAAATACTTATATTACAGTAAAATTTTTAATTTGAAATTCATTTATTTCTGTAACTTACTTGTAAAAAGAAACTAATGTTTCTTATCACGTCCAGTACTTTCAAGTCTGTCTTGTAATAATAAGAAATCCTTAACTTTGTGAACCTTGTTTTTGCTTTCACTCCTGTAAATAGCTAGATGCCGCCACAAGTCGCGTCACGTGATTCGCTTCTTCCGGTTTGTATTCAGATGTCGTATCTATATACTCTTTAATCTGTGGCAATAGCTACAGAGGGGTTCGGGCCTCTTAACCAATACAGATACGAATCGGCCACCTGTTAACTATTCAAATGCTCCCAGTGGCACTAGCGAACCGTTGTAATTAATTAAAAACACAACTATCACGTTTTGTAAAATTACGGGATGTTTAAAACTATTGATTAATAATAATGAGATTTTTTTATCTTTGAAATCACGCCTCCAACGTATTGAACGCTGGACACCAATATACTCCCTTATTAGGGAGGAAAAGTTATGAATGTTTGTCAACTGACACTTAAGTAGCAGGGACATAATTGTATGTGTGTTTGAATTTCGCGATGGAGACTCCCTTATTCGAAAGGAAAAATTATGAATGTTTGAAACTGGGGAGACTCCCTTATTCGAAAGGACAAATTATGAATGTTTGTCAAACGTAGCAGGGACATAATTGTGTGTGTGTTTGAATTTCGCGAGAAATGATCTTGTGTCATCTAAACTGACACTTAAGTAGCAGGGACATAATTGTGTGTGTGTGTTTTTTTTCACGTGGAGACTCCCTTATTCGAAAGGAAAAATTATGAATGTTTGAAACTGGTTAAATCGTAGCAGGGACATAATTGTGTGTGTGTTTGAATTTCGCGAGAAATGATCTCTTTCCAATTAATATTACACAGTTAAATTATCATATTCTTTTTATACAAAATAACTAAAACATCTGTAATGATATACTTGTATTTAAAGTGTTTTCAAATATTACTTTCGTAATAAATACGTTTGGTTTCAATCCATCTGTTACCTTATCATAAAAGGTAATGCTGCCAGCGAAAATGCTTTAGAGCGATCTCGCCAATTTACCTGCCACGCTTTGCGTAATCCTCCTCCCCTACATCGAATGCGTATGGGATACGTCTAACGCGTCAGATTGGAAACTGTAGCCGATCATGATTTCCGGTTTCTTAGGTTAGGTTAGGTAGGTTAAGCCGCCGTATCTCACCAGGGATATACTATATCTGGCGGCGGCCACTTATAGAACCTATCACGGGCTGGCTAACACCCACGTTGTGATCAACTGGATGGTTGAAGAATGGGGCTGAACGGACTCCTCCAGAATAATAAACCAAAGCTTTATCAGGCGACCGACCCATTTCTTAGATTCCTTGTCTATTAAAAGATAGAGGAGCGACGTAGGCAGCCTAGGTTGTGTTCTAGGGGTTTATTTTTTGGTGGCGGAGGAAAGTAGTAGGCATGTGGCTAAACTTGTTTTGTTTAGCGCCCGAATAAGGCGTCCGCGGGGCCCGGAGCAAAACTGAAATAGGGACCCCTCTTAAAAAAATAAATATTATCAAATTGAAGAAACGAAAGCCTTGAAAATATAATTTTATTATTTAAAAAACAACTATAAAAATATATTACAAAAATAAAAAATAAATGTGTGTTAAAATTTAACTTTCTCGCTTTCATTTTGGCAAAACCTTTTAATTCATCGCCATCTAATTTTTCACATATTTCACGTTCCTTTGTTAATCTTTCTCGGGACATTGTTGCGCGTAAATAATCAATTTTAATTTTGAAAATTGGAATTGTTAATGATCATCTTAAACTAATAGTCAGGTTTGGAAAAGATTTTCGATAGCCTATTCGAGCATGCTATTTTCAGTATTGAACAAATTTCGATTTTCAGTATTATTTTAATTTCTTCGGATAAATCGGCTCCGTATACATTCTGGTTTATCATCTTGTCTTAAAGTTATGTCTAAATCCACGCGATACTTTTTAAGATGAACTTCTCCCTTTTTTCGTAATAATGGAATATTGTAGAGAAAACCGAAAACATTACTATGATTTTCAATTTACAAATCTCTCTTCTATCGAAGTTACGCATTTGATTCATTATTATAAGAAATAATTTCTATAAAAATTAATTTCGGGGTCATTTGTACACGCATCTATTCCTACATAATCGTATAAACGCTGGCCTTTTCTTAATCTGTTTTAACTTATTTTCTTCTATACAAAATTTTGCTATACTTAAAAGCCGCTCTTTTGAATCTTATTCATCGCTTCTTATATTTTTACTAAAAAAATAAAAAAGTTGCGCATTTTACCGCGGGGCCCGAGCCTAGGGGCGGTACTGTAGGGAGAAACACCATTGTATTTTGTATGACATTAACTGGAGTATCGGCTTTTTTCTATGACGGAACACCTTGGCTATTTTATAGTATAGGTAGATATTAATAATGAATTAACTATAGTTGACGACAGCATCGGAAGTCAGTATTGAGTCTATGGGAGAGTACAGTAATCCTATAATAATAAGATTACTATAGGATCCCATAGACTTAATACTGACTTCCGATGCTGTCGTCAACTATAGGCGAGTAAGTTTAAGAATTAAGAAAACAAAATAAACATTTATCATCAAACTGTAATTATGTAAAATAAAACAGTAAAATAAACTAGCGACTCGTCTCAACTTGTTACAGCGTTTAAAATCATAGATAAGATTACTACAGGATCCCATAGACTTAATACTGACTTCCGATGCTGTCGTCAACTATAAGTTTAAGAATTAAGAAAACAAAACAAACATTTATCATCAAATTGCTTATTATGTAAAATAAAACAGTAAAATAAACTAGCGACTCGTTTCAACTTGTTACAGCGTTTAGGAACATGGTTTGGGAAACTCTGGTCTAGACGTTGGTTATCATTGGGAAGTTGAGATTTTAAAATATCCGCAAAGATTCTTTAAGTGCTTTAACAAAAACTATACATACAGTTCAATTGTAAACAATATCGCATTCTTTTATCTTGACACGGGACGTAAGTACTCTTCGAGAGATCTAAGGTTAAGTTTGATTAAGCCATATCTGACCAGGGATATTCTGTATCTGGCGGCGGCCACTTATACAGCCCATCATAGGCCGGACAATACCCACGATGGGGTCAACTGGCCCCTGCTGAAAAACTGGAGATGTGGGACCCGGATCCTCCAGAGTGTAAGCCACAGCTTTATCACGCGGCTGACCGGCCCACCAGAGATCTAAATACCGACTTCTTGTAACTTTGACCATCATTTGACTACGCCGGTGTGATGATAGGGGTGTATGTCGGCTTTCGGAAAACTCGTTTCGAGAAATTATTACTGGTACCTTAGGAATACGTCTAAAATAAGTACTTTGGAAGCTTTGTTGTTCCACTACTAGCTTAACTGCATCGTCGGCACTGGAAGGCGAAGAGAGAGAAGGCTGTACTCAGTGGTTTAGCCTGAGAAATGGAAAAGAAGAGAGAAGATGAAAAAAAGTACGAGAAAAGTTAAAAGATCCTATCAGAAGAAGTGTGATAGGTCACTACAGAAGGAAAGAGCACCGTTTATTCGATAAAATAATATACAGAAAATAAATAAGTTACAATATTACAATGAATTAATAACAGAGTATAAGTGGTTGCTAGAAGAACAATGATAAATATATGAAAATAGAAACAATATTGATAAATATATTTTTTATAACAAAAGTAACAACAAACGGTGAATGATAAGATAAAATTACAATAATAAAGAAAAACAACTAATAATAGTTAAATAACATTAGAAGGAAGGTTCTAGTGCCGCACAATTACAAGTCTTTTCTTCTGAATGTTAACTAGACCTAATTATTTTCACTAATTTTTTATTCGAAGAAGTTACAATCGAAGTTTGTTTTGCGGATGGGTTCCAGATATCGAATAACCACCAAAGAAATAATATGAATTAAAACGTTATAATGTTGAAGCTAAAGTTTACATAATAGTAATAAAATTTTATCTCGATAATTGGATCTTAGAATTTAATTTTGGGATTAGAGCATTAGTTTGTTATATAATTATTTAAAGCTTTTAAATTGTAGCTGTCATCAATAAATTGATATAGTTTGCCAGGCCAAGTGTATCCATTTTCGAGAAGAGTTTTTTCCAGGTCCGCTCTTTGTACGTCATAGAGTGAAGAATAAAAAAAAAAGTGTTCAGCGTCTCGAGTTCCTTGTCCACACGAACATTGATCCGTATTTTTGATGCGAAATCTTTTAAAATATGAATTAAATTTTCCGTGCCCCGTTATTATTTGACTAGTGAAGGCGTTTGGAAGAAAGTGTTTATTTTTTAAGAATTTAGAAATAGCTGGAATATAGCGGAATGCCTGTCTTCCTGTCGATGAACTGTTCCATTTTTCTTGCCATTTATTTACGATTATATTATTTATTTGATTTTTCTATAAATTTTATAGGAACTGTTTTATTTTATAGGATTATTTGAATTAGCAGCTTTTTCGCCAGGAGATCAGTAAAATGTGATATTTTTTCCATTTTCAAGATTATTTAATTCAGTTCGTATTTCGTTAACTAAATAGGAAGTACTGTTGGATTTGTTTATGGCTTGTAAAACAATTTTACTATCACATATGATGCTGTATTTTCCTTTAAATTGATGATTTTTAATGAATAAAATGGCGCGTAGTATACCATATAGTTCGGCTTGTAGAATAGTGCAATATGAACTTAATTTGCAGGCTCCTTGATGTAAAATCCTGTCATTAAAATCATAAACTACAATGCCAGAACCAGTGTTACTGATTTATTTAGAGCCGTCAGTATAAATTGCAATACTTTTATTTTGAATATCGTGTTCATAAATTATATTTAAATCAGTTGTTAAAGAAGGATGTTTTAGGTTGGTGTTATTTATTTTAAAATCGACTTTGTTTTCAATTATTGTTTTGGTTAAATCAGGAAAATCAAACTTAAAGCCAATATATTCATTCAATTCAGTTTCAGAGTAAATATTGTCTGGTGTTCTGATACATCTATTGGACCAAACAATTTTACATATTTTTAAATCTATAGGTAGAAATCCTGCCATTATCAGTAGAGCATCGATAGGCTTTACAAATTTTTATAGCAATCAATCTTTGTACGCTAAGTAATTTGCGTTTTAAAGATAGCTTCTCCCCAAGAGTCGGCAGCATACGTTATTACAGGTTCAATAAGACATTATTTTTATTGTTTTCGAGTTTAAACCCCATCCACTACCAGTTAATCCATTTAGTTTGTTTATAGAAATTAATGTTTTGTTGTATATGTATTGAACATGTTCAGTCCAGGTGAGTTTTTTGTCTATTATAATTCCGAGATATTTTATGTTTGGCTTTTGGGTAATTTTGTTTTGACCTATTCCTAGGCTGATTTTTCTTTTTAATAGTAGATATTTTCCTACAACAATAAATGAACTTTTCGGGGGATTGATTTCTAGTTTATTATTAATGCACCAATTATTTATTATTTCTATTAAGTTAGTTTTAAGACAGAGATTTCTATGTTTTTATCTGAAACCAGAAGTATTGTATCATCAGCGAAGGCCTGTATAAGAATATTGTTATATTGATTATCATTAATATTAAGAAGGTCATTAAAGATTATATTCCAGTGTGGGCAACCTCGGACAATATCGATGGTGGATTGTGTGAATTGAGTCTGTAAGGTAGCCGAAATAATTTTGTAGTAATTGGTAGATATTTTTAGGAGAGTTTATTTGTTTAAGATTTAAAATATGGGGCCACCATGCGTGGTCAAAAGCACCTTTTATGTCTAATGAAACGACAGCAGTGTGTGATTTATTATGTTTAGATTTAGAAATAAAGGTTAATATAGCATATACCTATTGAACTTCAGATGTCATATTAAAAGGTTTTTAACGATTTTTTAATTTTCTCTAATTTTATATAGTTTAGTTAATGAATACACTGACGGAAAAAAAAATCCCAACACCAAGAAAGACTTGT
>AYEL01092046.1:0-14913 GCA_000484575.1 Olivierus martensii | reverse complement strand
TATATATATTGTATGCCATGCTTACAAAGATAAACCTTAATATTAATGATAAGAATATGAAAAAAAAAAGTCTTTCATTTTTTCTTGATTTCAGTCTCAAGATTTGAGAAAATAGATTTATATCTATTGCAAAGATTTTTCTTTCAAAAAGTTTTCTTATTTTTTATAACTATGACTCCTATATTCCAATTTCAAATTAGACTTTGATATCTATCAACAACTTTTGATCTGGAATATTCTAAACCAGAGGTGGCCAAACTTTGTCACAAAAAGCCACATAGAGAATTTCAAATACTTGAGAACTGGAATCAGTTTCTTTCTGGGTCAATGAGAGCCACATTAATTTTTTCAGGTAATCTTAACAATGGTCTCAAGAACTGATTATTATATATTTCACATGCATTTATTTCATCTAAATGCATATTATTTTTTACAATAAATGAACAAATTACAAATATATTATTTTTCAAGATTAAGCAGGTATTTGCTTCCATATTTACTTCCATATTTGGCTTTCATGGTACGGAGTCATACTGAAGTTATAAAAGAGCTACAAATGGCTCATGAGCTACAATTTGGCCACTGTCTAAACATTAATGTAATTCCTATACTCCATTAATGCATTTTTGTTTAATGTATAAGTTTTCTAGTTCCAATTAGTATGTTCTACCAGGATATATTTGTATTAATCCATTGCCTTATTGGAAATTTCAAGAATCACTATACTAAAAACCATTATACAGTGGGTGATCGGTTAACGAACTGTTCCAATTAGTATGTTCTACCAGGATATATTTGTATTGATCCATTGCCTTATTGGAAATTTCAAGAATCACTATACTAAAAACCATTATACAGTGGGTGATCAGTTAATTTTTCGAAAGATTTTTATGTTCGGATAACGAACACTTCACAGAACAAATTGTGGAACCCACAGATTGACGGAATACAGGACAGCCCAATGGCTGCAGGTAAAGCTGTGGCTTAACATTCTGGAGGATCCGGGGGTCCCACTCCTTCAATTTTTCAGGAGGGATCTGGGCCCGGCCCTTTAAAACCCATCCTTCTGGTTGACTCCATCATGGGTGTTGGTCAGCCTGTGTTATGGCGGGCTCTATAAGTGGCCGCTGCCAAATAAAAATATTCCATGAGGATATTTTGTTATCATGGGTGTTGGTCAGCCTGTGATGATGGTGGCTCTATAAGTAGCCATCATGGGTGTTGGTCAGCCTGTGATGATGGTGGCTCTATAAGTGACCACTCGCCAGTTAAAATACCATGAAGATATTTCGGCTTAACTAACCTAACGGAATGACAGGCTTAGACTTTGCGTGTTCGTGGACTTATGGGTAAGGATGGAAGAAGAATAATTTTTCCCGATTAAAATGAAATCGGAGACAAAGTAAAACAAATCAAAGATTTATTAAAGAAGGTAAGAGTGAGATTTTACAATATTTTGGTGTTAGAATGGCACTCATACCAGGTTGAAGTCAATAGGCTTGGGGATCTCTACCACAACAATGCTATTAATCACTTCCAAAAAATCCTGAAGGAGAGAGAAAAGCAATTGATATCGAACAGATTCTTTATAGGAAATAAACATATAGATGAAAATGCAAGATTATGTATGTACCGGTATATATTATTGTTATTACATATAAATAAACGTAGTAAGAAATTACATAATTTTTTATTTATGTTTTTTTGGGTCTCCGGAATGAATTAATCAAATTCCCATAAAAACCTATAGTAAATCAATGATCAGTTAATGAACAATTCAGATAACGAACATTGTCTTGGAACGGATTATGTTCGTTAACCAATCACCCACTGTAATTCTACAAGTATTGAAGAAAGATTGAATAATAAAATTGTATTTCATTTACCAAGCAAATAAAAAAAAAAAAAGCACAAACAGTGTATTGGTTGCAGTAACTAGAAAGAAGCTTACAGTTATCAAATATGAATCACTAAGCCAATAGAAAATGGGATGAACCATACCTTGGTTAACCATTTCAATAAAAGATTTCTTCATTTGTCTAAAACTGAAAATAGTATTGCCTGGCTGAAAAAAAATTGATTCCATTGCTTGATATTCATTTCACTGCACATTTTTCCATCAACATCTAAACTTCGAGTCTACCATTTTTCAAGCTGAGCTGGCAGCTATTAACTTAGCAGTCTCATGGGCACTCAGTCTACCCAGCAACACTACAAGAATTTTTATAATGTCTGACTCCAAATCTGCCTTATTCATGATTTATAATTTTAACACTAGGAACTGCTCTGCCAAAGATACTCAGAATAAACTCTCTTCTTACCCACATAATGGTTACGTTCAGTACACTCAACTGTTCTAAGTGAGCAGATAAGTTGTAGCAGTAGGGATTGGTATATCTGCTGAATGGCAAGTAGTAACAGGGGGCACGATTATTGAAAGTAAACGAAGCCAGTTATAAACATCACTAAATACGATACTTTATATATTATCATTTGTTCCTTTGGATTAATAACATCCATGGTGCAACCATCTGGAAATAACTCAACATGTTGGATAGTAGCGTAAATGAAATCCACTACCAGACATGACGTCACTCACTCAAGAAGTTCAATAGTAGCGCTACCTTGAAGACGCATTCAGCAGAAAATCTCTCAACTGTTCCAAAACACTGGCATTGTAGGAAATGAAAAAGCGGATTAAGAAGCCAAAAGTGCTGTATTGATGAGGATTTGCCCATAATTATCTTGCCTTTCTCTAAAGAAGTTTTCCATAGGGTTATAAAAAATCATATTGTACATGAATGGAACAACTTATGGTGCAGAACAAACAAGGGCACAGTGATTAAACTTTTCTTCCCTACTATTTTTGATTCCATTACTTCACCTATAACAACATACAGTTTTGTTCTTTCCCAATTCCTTACTGGTCATGGTAACCTTAACAGCTACCTATCAGCATTAAACTTGGTAGATAGTGCCTTTCGCTCTTGTGACACTAGAAAAACTGAAACAATCCAGCATATCATCTATGACTGTCCTATTTATGCAATTGAACGATTGTGGCTAAACCTGGAAGCTCATTACCAGGGTCTTTGCTGGCCCTGTCCTATGAACTATTTGACCTATGAACCATTATACAAAAGCTTCTTATCCTTTATTCACAATATTTCTAAAAAGAAAAAATTTTATATGAACTGAGCTTCTTTTGGCCTTCTCTGCAGAAGAGCACCTTCAATGTTTCACTTTGTATACATGATTTTTTTTCAATTTCAATCACAGGCACTACTTGTTTCTGAAAAATAAAAATATTGAAATTAAATTATTTTTTTGATTAATATAAATATATATATATATACTGTATATTATATGCCATGCTTACAAAAAATAAATTTTAATACTAATGATAAGAATATGAAAATAAAGTTTTTTATTTTTTTTCTCTTATCAGTCTCAAGATACGAGAAAATAGATTTATATCTATTTATTTACATAGATTTTTCTTTCCAAGTGTTCTTATTTTTTATATTTATGACTCCTATATTCCAATGTCAAATTAGACTTTGATATCCATCATCAACTTTTGATCTGGAATACTCTAATCCAAAGCAAGCCAAACTTTGTTACTACAAGCAACAGGAGAATTTGAAATACTTGAGAGCTGGAATCAGTTTCTGCATCAATGAGAACTGCAGTAATTTTCTCAGGTAATCTTAACAATGGTTTCAATAATTGATTATTATATATTTCACATGCATTTATTTCATCTAGATGCATATTATTGTTTACAATAAATGAACAAATTACAAATATATTATTTTTCAAGATTAAGCAAGTATTTGCTTCCATATTTACTATTGGCTTTCATATGGTATGGAGTTATATTGAAGGTACCAAAGAACCACATGACTTGTGAGCTACAATTTGGCCACTGTCTAAACATTAATGTAATTCCTATATTCCATTAATGCATTTTTGTTTAATGTATAGGTTTTCTGGTTCCAATTAGTATGTTATACCAGGATATATTTGTATTGATCCATTGCCTTATTGGAAATTTCAGGAATCACTATACTAAAAACCATTATAATTCTACAAGTATTGAAGAAAGATTGAATAATAAATTATATTTCATTTACACCAAACAAATCAAAAAATACCAAAAATCATATTGATTGCAGTAACTAGAAAGAAGCTTACAATTATCAAATATGAATCACTAAGCCAATAGAAAATGGGATGAACCATATCTTAGTTAACCATCTCAATAAAAGATTTCTTCATTTGTCTAAAACTGAAAATAACATTGCCTGGCTGAAAAAAAAATTGATTCCATTGCTTAATATTCATTTCACTAATTCTTCTGATATTTCTGCATATTACAAATTTAATATTTTTTTAGCAAATACTATGATTTTGAATTCCATAACATAATCATTTTGTTTATATTGAATATGAATATCATATGTTACAATAAAAATAAATTTTTGCTTAATATAAAACTAAAAAGTAATAGCATTATCAGTTCCAAAAATTAATAATTGAATTGCACTTATTCAAAAATTTAGCTATTTACATAAAAATTGAGATGCACTTGAAGCTTTGATATTATGTATATTATTAAATTATTATTAATCAACAACACTAATTTGTTTTCAGCTATATGGCTTAAAATTTATCTATCTATATATATATAATTAAATTAGTGATAATGCACAGAAATATATGTTTGAATTGTTCTTTCAAGAAAACATCATATAAACATAAAATCAATAAATGCCTCCTGCAATATTAAATTATTATAAACTACTAAATAGGAAATATTTTTAGACAATCAAAAATCTGGAAAAGGTCAGCATACAAATGAATAATGTAGGGTACACTTGGCTAACAATAACAGTGCATCTCTGAAAAATACACCTAAGCATTGATTTACACAATAGACTAGTTTCACAAAAATACTGTGTAAATCAAAGTCGGGTAAATTGAGACTAGCATTTGTATAGAAAATCAAGGGATAGATTCTATAACATTCAATTAAATTATTTTCATTTTATTTAAAATAAATATTACAAAAAAATTACCATAACATTAATTTTAAGCATATGACAAAAATTTAAGAATAAAGGTGCAAACTGTTCAAAATGTATGAAAATAAGAGCATTCCATATTTCTCTTGTTAACATCAAAACAATTCTGTTTCTTAATTCAAAGTCACTGTAATTACTGCCACTAATTCCCTCCATGTCAAACTTTTTTAATTCATTTTTTAAAGAAATTTTCAGAATTGTCTCAATAAATACATCATCAATGTTCACTTACTTAATTCCTTATAAATTTCTGCATACTGAATTAAGGAGTTTTTGTAATCCACTTCCAAATCTTGTGATCTATGTTTTGATCAGTTTAGAGGAAATAATTTATTGAAAGAATAACATGATTGATAATTTATTATTGTTATTTTTTCATTGTTTATAAATTGCTATTTATGTTAAATAACAATTTTAATAATTGAATGTTATATAAAAATTAAAAAATCACATATATATATATATATAGTGCTGTACAATATACAGTGTCATTTGCCAATACTGATGAACAGCTAATATGTTGTGGTCCATAGGCACATATATATATATATATATATATATAGTGCTGTACAATATACAGTGTCATTTGCCAATACTGATGAACAGCTAATATGTTGTGGTCCATAGTCTGAATGTTACTGTGTTCATCTTTGTTGTTAGTATTATATTTAAAACTGTGTTAAACTGAAACAGAACCATGTAAAATGAAAATTTGATTTCAATTTTTCCAATCATGTTAAATTCAAATTGTTCAATTCAAGAAGTACTTTGAGGATTAGATATATTTAAACTGTAATTCAAAAGAAATATAATTTGAAATTATTGAAGTTAGAAGATATTTGAGTATATAAAGTATGACAATCCTACAGTTTTTAAGCATATCCTATTTCTAAAGTATTTGCATAAATTTCATTAACAATAGAATTTCATTCTTACATTACTTGGGAGAATCTCTTCTTGCTTTATTTTTGTTTCAGAAATATGTAATTCAGAAGGAATTACCAATTTCTCATTTATATCATTTGCAGGTTTTGTGAAGATATTAACCAAATTTTTATCTGAAAGATAAATATTATTATATTATATTATTAGTGCAATTAAAGATTAAATTTTTTTTACTTAATATTTATAAAGCATAATTAGATTCCATAACATACATAACATTTCAAAATTATAACAATCTTATCATATATTTAGTCATATCTTAGGTTTACGAATACTAGATTAACGTGGAACATTAGTAGTCGGAGTGTGATGAAATGATATACAGTAAGACCCCGCTTAACACTGTTTTGATATAATGTGATTTTTTTCAAATTCTATATTTTTATTGATTCATTTTGGCATGGTTTTTCAAACTGTTATTCTTACATAAATTCACAATCAGAGAAATTTGTTACATTGATACTCCTATCACAGTATAACACATACAGTAGCGAAGCTTAATGTTAAACTTCCTATTACAACTTGCATGCAGCGCGACAGTGCTGCGCCTGGTGGTGAATAACTGCAAATACTATCGTTTAACTCAATGTTTTCCAAACATTTTTATCAAGAAAAATGAAATCTACTCCGATTTTATCATTAAAACAAAAATGAAAAATGCAGTATATCGCAAAAAAATAGATGACATTTTAATTTTCTTTATATTTATCAAAGATTTCGAGACAAATTTCAATTTTTTGTCTTTAGAAATATTCATTTTTTTTTTATTAAGTTAAATTGTTTCATAAAAAGCATAGTCTGTTTTTTTACTTACATATCATACAGTGAAGGCTAAATGTTCGTTAAAGGACAAGGATTTTAATCGCCAAACTTTATCAATACTTGCATTTAAAAAAAGTAACTAATATAAACATTCGTAAAGGCCTATTTTTTCACATTATTTTTTTAAAGATTTTTAAAATATCTTATACTCAATATTTATATATATACATATTTTGATAAAACAAATTTTGCTCGTCTTACGTAATTTAAAATGATTTTCCGTCCCGTAAAAATTCAATTTTTCTACGAAATTTAATTTCGAGTAATTTGCGATTAGAAAATAAGTTTATAATCATAAAATTGTTTTTAATTAAAATTTAATTGAACCGAACTCCTTTGGAAGAGCAGCTGCCTCTTCAGTGTGATATGAAAATAAGTAATGTTTGAATTATTTTTTTAATATAAATAATTTCATTTTTATTTAATAACTGTTGTTGCCTCCCTTTAAATTAAACATCAATTCTACAAATCAGTCAATAAAAGAAAAATACATTAATTCTATAAATCAGAAAGGATCTTTTTAATTTTTTTGCAGTTTACATATTTTTAACAACCAAGATTTTTAAATATTACATATTTATTCTTATTATGACAATTTGACATTTCTCTATTTGTAAATTTTAATATGTAAAATAATCTTAATTTTACAAAAAACTTTATTACATTTATTTTTACTTCCTCACAGCATTCACTGGGAAATCCTGTTACATTTAACAACATATTCACTAATTGTTTACCAACATTATTTGTATGAATAATTTCAGGTAATTTTTCATTTAACATTTCTTCACATTTTAAAAGAAATTCAAAAAAAATTTTATTGCATATATGTAGTCTGTTAAATTGATTATCTGCTGCATTTTCATATGCTTTGAAGTAACACAAAATTTCATTTTGATGGTTTAAATTGCCATCAGAAAGTAATATTGCTTTACACAAACTACAATTATGTTTTTTAAACACATTTTTTAAAATATATCCAAAAACATATGTCATCCCTATATTATCAGGAAGACATGTATCATCAATATTAATGTTTTGAAAAATATTTTCATTATTTAATAGTGTATTATTTATTAAGTTAACTACATTTCTGTAATCATTTCTATTAATTTCATTTGCATGTTTATATTCATTTATTTCTGTAAAAACTTTTGCCCAATCTAAATTTTCACAATTACTAGTATTTGATGAAGCCAAAAAATTATTTAATGATGCATGATTAAATGCAGATATAAACATGTTTGCAGAAGGATTTTTACAATTTCCACCTTTTCCTCTAATAATTGAAAAAAAGTTTTCTAAGCAATCTTGATTTATTTTTCTAGTAAATAAATAACTTATATGACTATTGTAATTATATAGTATGTCTTGCCATAAACCAGAAAGGGCTTCAATATTTCCTAGCCATCCATCCTTACATTTAATTCTATTACTATGATCTTTGCCACTTTTCGAATCACAAAATTTCCACGACTCTATCCACAATTTTAATTTTTCGAGACATTCCATATGGCTAGAATTTGGAGTGATGGCTCTACGCATTTCAATTGGTCCTGTTAAACTATAACTATTGAACACATCAAATAATGTATTCATTTGCTCACAGAACTCAGCTGTTGCAAATGACTCGTTATTCATTAAATTAATTGTAATGTAAGCTTCAATACCAGCAGCAGTAGAATGACTGAAAGTATGTACTGCTGTAGACACTTTCATCCTGCTAAAAGCTGGTAGTTGTATACATTTTTTTGTTAATTTAGGAACATATTTATATTTTCTTTCTAAATCATTTTTATAAAGTTGTACAATATGTTCCCATTTAGCAACTCCAAAATCACTAGGCCTATTCTGCATTTTATGATGGATATTGTACTTACTTAAATTGTTTCGAACACTCTTCATTAAATGTGGAGAATCGTAAAAAAAATATATAGTATTATTATTAATTTTAAGAAATGGGTTTTCTTTTGTAATATTTAGAATTTTGCGAAATTGCATAAAATTTGAACCTTGATCAGTAATACAAGTTTTAACAATAAAGCCTATACTATTTAATTTATTTACACAATGAAAGAATATTTCAACAATTTTATTTGCCCCCATGCTTTCTCTTGAAAAAAAATAAGCAATAGGTTGCTTAAAACTGGAGGCCATACCTGAAATCATAACAACCATAACAGAAGTTGCTATTGTATTACTTCTAGCACCATTGCCTAAATCTTCAAACCCAAGAATTTTATCCTTATTTAATTCATAGAATAAATTTGACATAATGGACATCTCATCCATGCATATGTTGATTAGAAGTTCTGATTTACTGAAATTCTTTACTTTTTCCTTCAATAATGCAATGATTTCATTAGTAAATCCTGCCTGTAAATGTACCCCCTCAATAAATTTCTGAAGTGTTCTTACACTGGGAAGTAAAAAATGCTCTTCTAAAAATTTATATCCTTTGCTACTTCTATATAATAATGTCAAAGCAAATAGTTTATTCTCATCTGACCACCTAAACCCATATTGACTTTCCTTTGCTGTTTTTATCTGAGAAATAAAAAATTGTAATGCATCTTTTTTCAGATATTTAGAAGCAATATCTGCCAATGTTTTTATATCTGTATTTTTACTTGTTTTTTTTTTTAAAAAATTTAGTAGGGATAGACAACTTAAGTTTTCTATATTTTATTCTTAATCTACTTAGCTCATTAATTTTTAATCTTAAAGTACTTTTTAATTTCAAAATTTCATTTCTCATGGCAGATAGTTGTTCATCTTTTGAGTTGTTTGCTTTGGTGTCTTCATTTTCTACTTCAACAGTTTCTACATCTGATTCATGTTTTGACCAATCTGCATATTTTTCACCTAAAAGAATAATTACTTTTAACGTATGACAAACACAATTCCATTAAAAATTTATATCATCATTCACTTATAATAAATAAACACAAATTAATTCCTATTGGAAGTTGCAATATATCTAATAGTAACACAACAATTGAAAATTAAGAAACAGTTATTACTTACTACTTGCTTTACATTTCTTTGAATTACTAATTCTTTCAGGTAGTTTTCTTTTAATGGAAAGAGATTTTGGTGGATTGGGAATATCAAAAATTGTTGGTATTGCATTCCACACAAGAGAATTTCTTTTTTCATTCATAAATTGTGTCAGTTCAAAATGATTTGAACACAATCTAACATTTGTATGTAGATATATAATATCTTTTCTCAATAAATCCTCCCTTCGACAGTTTATAACCCATTTTTTGCATCTGAAATATTTAGTCAATTTACTAAATTAATTTATTAATTTGACATGAAACATTATTATATTTGAATACACTGAAAATACCTATTTATAAAATTTAGTATTTACAAAAATCATTAAATTTAAAGCTAAAGTCTTTAAATAAAAATAATTATATCAAATATCTACCTTTCAGGATCCTTTGGAAAATAAAAAAATGACAATTCTGGATTAGCTCCTTTGTTATTGGAGCAATTGATAGCTCCACAATATGGTGATTTGGAAATTCTCATTCTAATTGCCTGTTAAAATATTTAGAAAAATTAAGCTTAAATAATTTGTTTAATTTTTTGTTTAAAATCAATTAAGCTAATACAAATAATAATGCATATGTTTTCATTATGGCAGCATGCATTTAAAGTACTAATTAAGAATTAATTACCAATTTAAAATATTCATCATCCCAAAATTATGAATAAGATTACATAAAGATACCATTAATTGTAATAATTTTTTAATTTTTACTTAAAAGATAATTTTATAACTTAAATAAATTATTTTAAGTAGAACATTAATTATGTTTAAATGTTTACTAATCATTAATATATTAAACTACTAACATTAATTTAACAGTATTTATAAATTAATATTTTTACTGTTCTGTACTGTCCAATAAGTGTTTTAACTTCACAAACAATTTACATATATTTTTATTTATTTACTCCATTGTAATATATATAGGACAGTACAGAATAGTAAAAATATTAATTAGTATATATATATATATTGTACTAACTTTTAAAATGAAGATTTACAAAAATTTGGCAATTCTAAATGAATCGTACTAAAACAAAACGATAGCCACAAACGAAATGTCAAATTATATTCGGATCGATATTTACTTTTATTAAAACAAATATGCTCATAGATAAACTACTATAAAGCAATATTATATTACGTTAAACGAGAAATATTTTCAATAAACACATAATTAAATATATTCATTCTACATACCTGGATTTCGTCTCAAAATCTACTACTGTTTACGTAGGAATAATGTTGATTAACTTGTTTTAAGTTCTTCTCCACTAGGATTGCTAGTTGTATGCGCGTGCATTGCCATCCTGCAAAAATTCAGTCGAAGCTTCGCTACTGTATGTATTATACTGTGGTCAAACTGTAACCAAAATTTGGAATGATCCCATCCTCGTCGCCAGTGTTAAATCTGTAGGCCACAGCCTGACAAAGGAACACTCGGTAACAGTTAACAACGGTTTATTTGTCTAATGGAGTACAGATGCGAGCAACCGCATCCCCGGACCGTCCGAGGAGGAAAAGCGTGGGATAGGGACCACCCGCGCTCACCCAAGTCGGTGACCAACTCCCTCCAGCGACCACATACATAACATATACAGTTAGGATGAAGTGTGCAACATGATTTCTAGATGTTAAGCATGTGATTTTAAAGTTTTGATTTTGCTTACAATGTTTTTCTTTGATAGACTAAAGTTATTTTTCAATACAGATTTTAAATAATTATTACTTTTCGTTATTTTAAACATTAGTTACTTTTTAATCTATAGACTACAGTTATTTTTCAGTACAGATTTTAAATAATTATTATTTTTTTGTTATTAAAACATTATTTTAGTTACTTTTTAATCTACTTTATTTAAATATAATAGGCATTTATCGATTATTAGCAAATGGATTAATATTGAATCCTAGATAAGATTCTTGATTGTTGAGTTCTTACATCACATCATATCAGGCAGCACAGCATTGTCTTCCTGATTAGAGTATATAGACACTGGTTGGAGTCGGCAGTGCAATGTGCTTGATCACTTTAGGGTAAGATAAAATTTTACCTGGTATTGTATTAAACAAATTATTGCAAAATTTCCTTTCTGGTCTTCAGGAGATGTTCAGTAAGGTTGCTTTTTGCTTATTACTTCAATTTCTCCAGCCAAAAAAAGTTGATTTTTTTATCCATGTATAAGCTGACCCCCACTTCAGAAATTTTTTTTGGAGAAAAAGCCTCGTCTTACCCACGAGTATATATAATATATTTATTAAAGTTGATCCATTAAAAGCTGAACATCATTTATTTTTGTACCATGTAAAAGTTTTTTCTTATTAAATAATGTGCATTTAAATTAATATCGCTTATTTTATATTGAAGATATAAATTCTGCATTATTAATATAACAAATGTAAATCCATTGTAACCAAAGAAGGAAATTTTGGTGTTCATGTTTTAACTCGTCAGTCAAATTAATTAATTAATTTCAAATTGAAAAAATTTCAATTTGAAATAAAAATTTTCAAGAAATCCAAAACAAAACTAATAAAATAATATCATATGATCTTGAATAGTTTAGAAGAATTGATAATTGCTATAGTTGCTATACAAGAGCAATACTAAGATCAGGAAGACTGAGAAGATATGGTTCAAGGATCTAAAGAATTGATCTGAAATGAGAATACAGGTTGATCATCAAAAATCTGGCAACCTCAGGACCTGAGGATTGCCGGATTTTAAAAATTCTGGATTTTTGATGTTTATATATGCTGTATATTCGTTCAAAGGCATTACTACCCTACACTGCTCCATGGTAATCAAACTTGCATTTTTCCAGCTCTTAAAGCAGGCAGTAAATCAACTACTTCTTCAAAACGCAGAAAAATTTATTTAAAGTACTTTTGGCTCTATCGAGCCCTCATCAGTAAACTCTACAAACTAAATTCTAAAGAATACATTAAAACGCAGTTATGTATTCGAAAATACATTCTAAATTTTCAAAAGTTCTAGCATTCAAAATTCAAATAATGTTCAATCATAAAACCCAAGATGTGATGCATCATAACATAATGGCGTAAAACTATCACAACACAAACTAGTATTAATACTAACACTCTCCAATAATTAGGAATAATGTCATGTTCCACTTGCAAAGAGAAATGTAACATACAAGTTCACTGCTCTATTTTTATACTCTTCATATTCCCATGCTGTACTAACTTTCTTGGGATCTTTAAAGTTTATTATATTAGTCCAGTTTTGATTTTCTAGAAAAAATTTCTAAAGTTTCCACAACCCTTATTTTCTGGGGATCATCTAGTACTTTTATAACTTTAGTCTCATCTCATTTAGCTGTTGCGTCATATCTCTGTTGTGTTTCTTCTACCCTCTTTTTAACTGTTAGATCAATTAAGAAGATAGAAGAAGAACATATATCTGATTTTGAAAACATGAAAAGTAATACAGCCCTCTCACAAAGATTACTAAGCTATGACGCAAGAGCTAAATGAGACGAGACCAAAGTGATAAAAGTACTAGATGATCCCCAGAAAATAAGAATGGCAGAAACTTTAGAAATTTTTTCTAGAATATCGAAACTGGACTAATAATAAACTTTAATGATCCCGAGAAAGTTAGTACGGCATGGGAATATGAAGAGTATAAAAATAGGGCAGTGAACTTGCAAAGGGAAATGTAACGTACGAGTGGAACGTGACATTATTCCTGATTATCGGAGAGTGTTAGTAATAATACTAGTTTGTGTTGTGATAGTTTTATGCCATTATGTTATGATGCATCACATCTTGGGTTCGATGATTGAACATTATTTGAATTTTGAATGCTAGAACTTTTGAAAATTTAGAATGTATTTTTGAATACATAACTGTGTTTTAATGTATTTTTAGAATTTAGTTTGTAGAGTTTACTGATGAGGGCTCGATAGAGCCGAAAGTACTTTAAATAAATTTTTCTGTGTATTGAAGAAATTGTTGATTTACTGCCTGCTTTAACAGCTGGAAATATGCAAGTATGCTGTATATATTTAACAGAAAAAGATTACTTGTACAATGCTTTAAAGAAATAAAATTAAACACTAAATAAAAGACTGTAGTTCTACCGAATGTTAATTCAACTAAATAAAATAATAGTAAAGAATTAAAATTCTATAGAACTGTCTCCTCAAAAAAGTTAAAAGATTTTATACAATGCCAATAGGCAAAAAAAGCCAAGAAGAGTTCATTTGGCATCAAAAAAACAATCTGGTAACCCTGGTTGCAAGCATGATCAAACATCTGATTCTGGAGTACAGCACCATCAAAACATAAACGGTGCCTCCAGAAAACAATGGCGCACCAATACGGTAAATTTAAAAATGTGCTTTGACATTCATGCCAGAAAACTAATGGAACTGGAATATTAATTGCCGGATTTTTGATAGTCAATCTATATAAAGAACTGAAGAGGACAATAAAAGATGAAGATGAATAAAAATATCTGCACAGGACAATAAAAAAATGGTAATCCATGATGGCTCAACCATGTATTGAAGATGACACCTGATGGATGGCAAGAACTGATTTGAATAAAAGTTTAATCATTATCATGACTCACTAATAGAGAATATATAAAATACAAACTGCAATACTTTGACTAAAAATTTTATTAACTGTATATCCAAAGAGAATTGATAGACTTGGCTAATTAATAAATGCACCTAACTTTGTACAAAGGTATTGGCAGACATATTGTGTTCCACCAGGACTTTCTGGCTTCATTAAAACATATAAGCCACAATTTACTATCAGATTGATAATTGAAAAATTCTTTCCCTTTAGAATTTAGTTTGTAGAGTTTACTGATGAGGGCTCGATAGAGCCGAAAGTACTTTAAATAAATTTTTCTGTGTATTGAAGAAATTGTTGATTTACTGCCTGCTTTAACAGCTGGAAATATGCAAGTATGCTGTATATATTTAACAGAAAAAGATTACTTGTACAATGCTTTAA
>AYEL01092045.1:0-15193 GCA_000484575.1 Olivierus martensii | reverse complement strand
TAAATTTATGTATATAATAAGAATAAACATTTATAATAATAGTTTTCACTAAGATGCTATAAATGTTTATATTGAAATATTGATTTTGCCTTCAAAATTAATTTTTTGTAAACTATAAAGTTTCAAAATCTGAAATAGATTGCTTTTAATATTAAAAACAAAAATTAATTTTTTAACATTTTTATAAAAAGAATATTAAAAATTACATATTTTTTCTAATTTTTAAAATCAAGATTAGTTTTCTCAGAAATTGTTTACATATTCTCAGAAACTAGCATTAAATGAGCAAAAAGTAAATGAATAAATAAAATAAAAAATATAAACAGGTAAACCTCATGATTTCAATATATTAAAATTATTTTTGTTGATATTTATTACAATGAACATTTGTTAAATTTTTTCGACATTTGTATTCATTGAAACAGTTAAATTAAAACTTATTAAAAATCATTAGAAATTTCTTAATTAAATTTAGGTAACTTTTAAATCAAAAATTAATTTTTCATTCAAATTTATTTTGAATACTAACACAATGTCCATTTAGAATTTTTTATAAATTACAATGAAATTAATAATTGAATTAATACTTTCTTAAAATATAGAAATTATAATAATTACTGAGAACTATTCATATATTTTAATGCATTATTTATGATATTTTGTTTGTTATGTTGTTTCAAAATATTTAAACTGCCCTCTTAAGTCTTAAATAATAAAGCTTCATTAATATGAAGATCTTCAAATAGATTAATAAATAAATAAATTATTGAATACAAATTATTTATTTTCGTAGAAAATGGCACTTTCAGTTTTAAAATACCACTTATATTTATGTTTAAGCCAATAAATTTTGTATAGTTTTTATAAAAGAGATTTGGCTTATACATGTATAAGCCAAAAAAATTATAGTCAAAAATTGAAAACTTTTTCATACAATAGTAAGATTTGCCGATTCAGTTGTAGCACATCATTGTTTATCTTTGCCCAGTCTCTTGATCTACTATATATTTTAACAAAGATCATTATGCTATTAATACTGTTATTAAATATATGATTTTTCATAAACCAGTATTTTCATATATATAACTATCTGATACTGCACAAATCAATTCAAAAATCTATATAGCATGATTGTGTTGCATCCTTTTCATACTAGTAGTACTTCCTTTGAATCTGACATATTCTAACAAATAGATATTTCTTCTCAATTCTGTTATTTAATATATGCAGATACATTTGAATTTTCATATTTTAAATATATTCAATAAAATTAAGTCACCCGTCATTTCACAAATATCAGAAATATTTAGACCAGTATTTTTTAACAATTTGCATTCCAATCCATTTTATTGCATCTCTCTGGCCCCATTTTTAATTTTTGAAAAACTACACTTTTATTATTTTTTGTTGTGACTTATTTTCTTTCTAGATTTTTTAGCTAAAATTGGTAGTTTTGCAGTTGTTATGATATACAAGATAGCTTTTTTTATTTACTTAAATGATGATTTAAAAATTCCTCAATTATTTGAGATTTCAAAAAAAATTTTTTTTAGCAAATTAAGACAAAAAACTAGCACTCTCTAGCAGTTAAGAATGATTTATTTACAGTAACAAATGTTTTCGGCTATTTGCCATCTTCAGGTTACAAGAATTGGAACAATACAAATTTTACATTTGTTACTGTAAATAAATCGTTCTTAACTGCTAGAAAGTGCTAGTTTTTTTGTTTAGTTGTGCTAGTAGTTGTTTAGATATACTTAGACTAATTTGGTAAAATAGTCTAAGTAGAAGCAGTTCTCTATTCTAACATGAAAAAAATTTTTTTTTTATTTTATGCAAAATAATGCTAATTTTTCTTATGGGACAATCAGATATTTTAGTATTATATAGTAATAAAATTGCTTTACATTTGTAAAATTTTTTCAACTAACAAAGTTTTCTTAACTTAGTATGTGTTAAAATCAGAGTTGCAGAGTCGGAATCGGGAGTCAGGGAGTCAGAGGTTTTTGGGTGGAGTCGGAATTGGAATTTTAAACTTCCCGGAGTTGGGAGTTGGAATCAGACCTTACAAATTTTAAGGAGTTGGAGTCAGAGTCAGATTTCTTTTAAAAGGTGGTGTCTGAGTTGGATCATTTTCCATCTGATTCTGCAACCCTGGGTTACAGAATCGGAGGTTTTTGGGTGGAGTTGAGTTGGATTTTAAACTGCCTGGAGTTGGATCTTACAAATTTTAGGGAATCGGAGTCGGAGTCGGATTTTTTTAAAAGGTGAAGTCGGTGTCAGAGTTGGATCATTTGCCATCCAACTCTACAACCCTGGTTAAAATTACATCATTTGATTGATTATAATATAGGTTTCCCCTGCCTTATAGAAGTTTACTTTGTGCTATTTTGTATTTATGAAAGACCTATATTAGTAACTGTTTTCAATAATTGAAAGAAATCCAAAGAGGGATTATTGCTTTTACAAAAAAAAAAAAAGAAAAGAAAGTCAGCTGGATGGCTCTGTGGTAATGCAATAGCTTACTATCTTGGAAGATCCCTGTTCAATTCTGGATCCCACACCTCTAGTTTTTCAAGAAGGGTCTGGTTCTGGGCTGTTGAACCAGTCTTTCTAGTTGACTCATCATAGATAATGATCTCTAAAAGATCACTTCTGCAAGATACAATATATCCCAAAGATCAGAATAGTCGATAAATACAGACTTCAGATTTTTCTTTTTTAACTAAAAATAAATTTACTCTAGCGCTTTTGACCCTTTGGGTCCTCTTCAGAAAAACATAAAACCAATATAAACATTAAAATGCAGTTTTAGAATACATTTCAAAATGTTTTGAAATGTATTCTAAAACTGTAATATGCAAATTGTGTTATGATTATAAAATTGAAAATAATTATAATTTTTCTAGTTAATTTTAAATTATTTTATTGTTCTGACATTTGACATATATTTAATGATGAATGTTTTAGTTTATGAAATTCCATCTGAAAGTTGAACACTATTGGGTTGAAGGAAATCAAGGTTTTATATTGGGTTCTTGTGAAAAATAGAACAAATCATATTTTAAAATATTTAATTATTGTTTATAATTTTTTTACATATTTTTAAATAAATTTATAAAAAAAGTCAGCATTTTGTTGAAAAGGAAATAAATAATAGAATAAATTTTATTTAGTTAAATATAATGATTATGCACTGAATATTCATATTATTTTAAATATCTATAATAAAAACTGTAATATTTTTCATGAAAATGAATCAAAAATAAATGTGATAATTAAAAAAATTTTTAATCCCTAGAAAATTTGATTGTTTTGCACTTTGGAATAAAATAATGCACATTTTTACCCAATAGGATAAAATAATAAACAATGATTATTCAGAAATATTTATTTATGTAGCAGTTGTTGTTATACAGTACTAAGAAATAGTAATTTTTATTAATTTACTTTCTAATGATTTAAATTTATTTGATAAAATACATTTGAAAAATCAATATTTGAATAGAAAAAGTTTATCAAATAAAATAATTACACTCAGAAAGATTTTTTTTTGTCTTATGTGTATTTTTATGATAAATTAGAATAAACTATGCTGGTGAAGTGGAATTAATAGTTATTTACAAAATAAAATGTATTATGCAGTATTTTTTACAATAGATATATTTCATTGCTTACACTTCCTACAAAAGAAGAAATAAACAAGTTATAAAATAATTATTTGCATTTTCTGACTGTGTGATGATTAGGATATACACCCATCCCTTGATTTATTCGATAGATACGCTCCTGGAAAAAATCGTGCAAACCAAAACCGTGTAAAACAAGACATAGAATTCATACAAAATAGAAGGATATGTTCAATTAAACTGTAAACTGTGTAAATCGATCTAAAGAAGATAAAGAAAACTTGAGGATATGTTCTTTATAACCATGTAAAATGAGATAAGGATTAAAGAAAAAAAGGGGATTGGTTCATTAATTTTTAGAGACAATTTAATGCTTATACTTTTTCAATTTAGTTTTGAAAGAAATATTTGTTACAGAATTTCTAGAAACTAGATGATTCTTAACTTGACAGTTATTGTATGATCTAGAATGTAGGAAAATTGTATAAATTAGTGAGCTGCAAGTCTGAGTTGAGTTTAGTTGAATTGTGAGATTTGGACAGTAAAAGTTAATAGTGAGCAAGTTGAGTTTAGTTGAACTGCAAGACTTGGACAGTAAAACTTAATAGTGAGTAATTGTGAAAGCAGCGAAAGTGGACTAAGAAGAACTGTGAGTTATTCTGAAATAAAGACACCGAAAGTGATGAGACTTAGACAGTAAAAGTTAATAGTGAGCGATAAATTGTGAAAGCGAAAGTGGAGAAGAACTGTGAATTATTCTGAAATAAAGACATAAATTAGTGTTGTATGAGATGGTAAAAGTTAATAGTGAGCGATAAATTGTGAAAGTGAAAGTGAACTAAGAAGAACTGTCTTTGAACTGCGAGACTTGGACAGTAAAAGTTAATAGTGAGTGATAAAGCGAAAGTTCAGCGATAAACTGAAAGCCGAAAGTGGACTAAGAAGAACTGTGAGTTACATTAAAGACATAGATTAGTGTTGTATGAGATAATTATCGGATTTTGTAGTGAATTTAGTAAAGACATAGATTAGTGTTGTATGAGATAATTATCGGATTTTGTTTTCGATTTAGTTATAGTGAAGATAGATTAGTGTTGTATGAGATAATTATCGGATTTTGTATTGAATTTACAGATTAGTGTTGTATGAGATAATTATAGGATTTTGTATTGAATTTAGTAATAGTGAAATAAGATTATTTTATTGTGTGTGTAAATAAATTGGACTATATGAAATATAGTTGTGTATTAATCTCTACAAACTCGTAAACCCACAAAACGTGACAATATGATAATCTTTTTTAAATTTATAAATGGCATAATGCAAAACAATCAAAATAAAACATAAATATATGGCATAATGCAAAAAACAATCAAAATAAAACCCAAAAAATTTTGTATATGGCATAATGCAAAACAATCAAAATAAAACCCAAAAAAAATTTTTTTTTTCATTTAAAAACAGTGTAAAAGTGAAACCATGCAAATCGAAGGATAGGTGTATTTTCATAGAAATTGCATCATTTAATTTTGTGGAAAATAATATTATTATACAGTTAAAATTAATTAAAATATTTTAAAAGAGACTACTTTTGAATTTATTTATAGCATAGGACAGAGGTGGCAAACTTATGACACATTGGAAAATTTTTGTGGTGCACAAAATTTGTATCTGATATACATTAAACTCCTGATAAACTGTGATTGGATTATCCAGATTGTGAATTATCAGTGTTTTGTCTTAGATGTGATAGCTGAAAGTTTTTTAAGCATCCCAGATTTGTTTATTATATTTTAGATAATTGACAATCAAAATTAGAATAAAATTAAAATTACTAATCTTAATTTTATTCTTATTTGAAAAATTAAATATTGCAAATAATTTCTTGCTTTAAATATACAAATTTCTTGTTTCCTTTTTCCAATAAATCATAGAGCATTTGAATATCTTTAACAACAGGCTCAGCTATAAATACCGTATTGAATATGTAATATGAAAGTTATCTTCATAACTGGGATTGCAGAAATTTAAGAATTATAAAAAGTAACAAAATTTGCAAGTGCTACATCAATATTATAATGTACAGTAGAATAATATATGCAATGTTAGTTTATGCTGCTTCTCCTGATTATCATCTGCAAAAATTAGTTACTAAATTTAATAGAGTTTCATCCTATGTAAAAACTATTATAGCTGTTGAAAAAGAAAAAAAAATTATTAAAGGAGCAAGATTTAAAATTATTCAAAAGTTTACTGAAAAGAGAAATTTTGAATGGTATACTTTCTATTAGTGTTCCTCAAAGAAAAACAAGACAGTATCAGATATTCCATATTCCTTTGGTCAATAACTCAGTACGTTTTAGAATCTTTTAAAATCCATATAGCCAAATTGTTAATGATTTATTATTGGAATTATTTTATATAATATTTGAATGATATTTAGAGTTTGGGTGGTTTCCTGTTTTACAAATTTGGTAATAAAGTATTATATTATATGTATACATTTTATTTATTTTTTTAATATTAAATTCATATTGTCCATAATTCTGAATTTTTAAGTGTTTGTGGATTATCCAGGAAATTGGTTTTCTAGGAAAATAATTTCCCAAATAACTGTTAATTAGAAGTTTACTATATTGCTTAAAATTCAAATCAGTACACAAATAGCAGTTTATTAAAAATTTAATCAATTTTGGTGTATACACTCTTATTGTCCAACCAGCTTAGCCGCGACCATCGATGCAAGTATGCATGTGCTAACTGAATGAGTCCCAGTGACAAAATAGGGATGACAGCTTTGCACATGGATGTTTTCAAATGCAAGATAACTGAAGTTGAATGGAAGTTTATTGTAATGTCGAATACTAAATGATTAATTTTGACATTGGAAATAGTATATTTAACAGAACTTAATATAATATTAATTCAATAATTCCCACCCGTCATTATACCGACTGCGACTCTCCCTTTCGTGTTTGGACTCATCCACCTTAGCTAGGCGTGGCTTTCGTGGACAGACAATAAAAAGGTTTTCTGTGCCTGGCATAGGGAATAAATATGAATACATATTGGAAACTGGGATGTAACAAAATAAATTTCAATTCAGAATAAATCATAGATTAACATAATTGTTATTAAAACTATATCTAGACCTTTTTTTTTTATAACTAATTTTTTTAATTTATTTTTAGTTTATTTGAAATAATACAATAAAACATATTCTTATTATTTTATATTCATGAATATTTCAATATATTCATGTTGGTTGAGATAAACTTGATGGAAATTTTGTTTTTATAATTTTATATAGTTTAATTGATCACACTAACAGACAGAAATAAAAAAAATATTAAAATTAATAGTCTAAATGAATATTGTTTTATTTTGCTGCAATTTAAATTGAAAATGCCAAAATATAAAATAATTGTATCAAAATTGACAGTGTTATAAAATACAGGGTGTGGTGCGAGAACTTCCTTATTTTAAAAAATCATAAAACAAAAAGTATTAGAGATATCAATTTAATTATTTTTTCTTTACATAAAGGTACATTTAAAGTTTTATTTCATTAGGTTTTAAAAATGATATCTTGAAGGTGGTCTCCGTTCTGGTCAATACATTGGGAGAGTCGAAATTGGAAGTTTCGGTCCATTTTGTCCAGCATGTTTATGTCTATGTTGGCAATAGCAGCATAAATATTGTTCTGCAGCTCACCCAGGGTGTTTGGATGATTGGTATACACCAAGGATTTAAGATAGCCCCATAAGAAAAAGTCACAGGGGGCTAAATCTGGCGAGCGTGGTGGCCACTGAAGATCGCCCTTCAAAGAGATAAGACGTTCGGGGAAGTGCTCGCGCAGGAGAGTCATTGACGATCGTGCCATGTGAGCCGTGGCACCATCTTGTTGAAACCACACATCCCCTACATCCATTTCATTGAGTATGGGAAGAAAAAACTCTTCGATCATCTTGACATAACACTCAGAAGTGACTGCAACTGCCTTATTGTTCTTTTCAAAAAAACATAGGCCTATAATGCCAATTCTGGATAATGCACACAAAACAGTCACAAATATGTCCACCCATTGAACAATTGATTTTCGATCAGGAACACAACCTGCAGGCGCGATATTAAACTGTTTCCTGAATGCACGCTGGGTTGCAATGACTGAACGGCCATTGGAAAAGTTAAGTCGCCACAGCGAATGCCTTTCTCGCCCACTGGCATGATCGTTACTAAACTAACTGTATAAAAAACATTAGGCCCCACGCTTTCGAATGCGCTCAACTGCCCTCCTCCAAGTAGTAATGGCCGCTGTGTGGCACGGGTTTCAAATAAGGAAGTTCCTGCACCGCACCCTGTATATATAATTGCAATTTATATTTAAAGAATATTTTTACATATACTAACTTACATTTTGAATTTTCATAATTTTTAGTAATGAAATTTATTTGTATTTTGTATTCAATAATTTATTTATAAAAGATTTTTAACAAAAATATTCTATTGTAAAAAAATAAAAATAATTAAGTATCTAATTAACTGAAATTCTGAATAATTAAAAATCTATCAATTTCAAAGTAGACAAATATATGATTAAAGAACAGTAAAAATGTGATAAAAATACAAAATATTTATATTTGCAAGAGACAAATAGGTATTCCTTGGTTTACATAAATAACTCATTATTCAAGGTTTTTTTTATGTAACCCATATTTTATATAAATATGAAATATAATTTAAAATTTTCAATTTGAGATCCACAGAATGCACCTTATTACTCTTTGAGTAGTGAAAAGAGAAAATTCTAAATGGAGTTACCAGTAATATGATACTTAAAATCAACAAACAGTATATATAAAATAAATAAATCAAAACTTGAACTTTTAACCTTTTCATTGCCTGCTATTTTTTTTTTTAAATTAAGCTTAATTAATATGCAAAAAAAAATTAAAATTGTGAAATCTCACTTAATTTTTGTCAAAATCTTTTGAAATTTTCAGGGTTTATAGCATTTTTTTGCTCTCTTTAAGTACTTTTTTTTGGAATTTTAATTTTTGCAACTTTTCTTTACATATATGAGATCAACAAAAACATGATTATTTTTAATATGAAATTTTTAGCTATCCAACAAAATAGTTAATATTTTTAGATAGCGACAAGTCCTCTGAACAAAATGAACCATGAATGAAGAAATTCAGCCAAGCTTTTCAGAAATTATTATAAAAAACTTCAAGTTACATAACGTTTGTTGAATGAAGTTAAGTCATATAATTATTAAAAAATTGCAAGAATTCATTGAAATATTGTCATTTTTATTAATATTTCATATTTATTAACTTAGTTCATTTACACAATTTTTAGCAATATATTTTATAAATTTTTTTGTTTATATAAAAAATTTGTAACATATGAAAATGGTCTCATTTAATACATAAACAGCTATAATATACAGGTAGGCCTCGATTAGTGCGAATAATTGGTTCCACGAATTTCTCGCGCTAATCGAAATATTAACTCTATGGAAAATATGGTAATTGGTTCTTGCTTTGTGAGATTCCGGCCATTAGCTAACTTCACAATGAATAACTCTTAAACAGTTAGTGTTAAGTTTATTGTAAATATTTATTTTCATATTTTACATCATTGTTCATCATCTAAATTAATAACTTACCAGGAATTGCGTCTCATATCATCATCAAACCAACCGCCAAATCAAAACTAAAATAGCGAATCGAAAGCGGAAGTTGAGCGCCGCCTGGCCGCCAATTCTGGGTCGAGAATTGAGTGAATAGGCCGATTTGCAATTAAGCATTGCAACTTTATTGAATCAGTAAATTAGTTCCAGATAGCATTAATAAGCGAAGTTAATGAACCAATGAGAAATTTTTAACAAGTTTTCTATTTGTTTATTAGCAGAATACGACACCAAAAGATAACAAAAACAAATTTTTTTCACAAGTTTTATTTTAAATAAAGAAATCAGATAATAAACAAAAGAAAATAAATAATATCGGTAGTACAGCAATATAATAGGCAAATAAATTTGTAAAGATATCCTTATTTAAAAAAATTTAACAAAGAATGCTTTTATGTCGCTCAATCACATCCATTTTTTGCTGTAGCGTAATCACTTCTCTTTTTTTCGTTTCCTGTTTTATCATCAAAAGTGTTCTTCCTTTTATCCATTTCGATACTTTTTAAAAGAGAAAATTCTGTACTCTACTGTATGTATACGATAGCAAAGCTAAATAATAGTACAGTAATGTTAAACAGTTAACGGCAAAAAGCCCATCTTTCTGATGTTTCACCCCTTCAAAATCGTGTGACTGTTCTTGGACTGCTCCTCGTCTGGTTTTACTAACCAAAAATTAACGGTAATTTGTTAATTGACATCATAAAAGGAGCTTTATTAGTAAGACTGATCTGTGTTTACAACTCGCGCTAATCGAATCTTTTCTCGTGCTAACCGAATAACGGTATCAAATTTTTAAGTCGCGCTATTCGAAGTCGCACTAATCGAGGCCTATCTGTATTTTACATTCCTCTAATTGTACTGCAATTGATTTATTATAACACCATATCCAACATATAAAGTTGGCTTAGCTGCAATTTTCCAGGAAGAGAGTGGCTGCTGTAAAGCAATAAAACTGCCATACATTCTTTAAATGGTCTGAAGGTGTTTATTTCATTTTTTGCAATTTTTTCCTAAATTTCAGTGAAATTGTAACAAAAATGAATGATTATGATAAATTATAGTTTATTTTTTATACAACACAATATTTATAAGTGCAGCAGTATTTTCCTATTATATAAAATATTTTTTTAATTTTTGGCATTTTATAGCTCATTTTATGAAAAACTTAATTTTTTCTAAAAATTTTGAAAATATTATTTATTGAATCCCATAATTGGAATAACTTTGATAGATTAGATTATAAAATCAACAGGATAGGATAAATAAATCCAAATTCTATCAAGCCATTCAACAATGTTTATTTATATGTAATTTAAAAAAATATTTTGGCAACTAAAAAAATTTAGTAATCACAGTCAAAATGGCATATTTTCAACAAATACACACAAAAAACTGATTTGCAAAAGCTGGATTAATAAAATCAGGATTGAATTTTTTTATTTTTTATCATTTTTAATTTTTTTTTGTTCCACTTCCTTGATGTCTGTACATGATAACAGCAGCAAATGGTTCAAATTTGGAAACCACTATATTCTCACTTGTAAATTATAGATATAGTGCAATAGATTACTCTGACTTATGTGATTAATTCATCCTATAAATTTCCATATAAGAAAATCATTTAAGTCCAACAATGCATAAATTTAATATATATGAATGGTCATATTGTAATTGGAATGATTAAATGAAATTTATGAGCATAGTTTAAGCATAGATAAGAAAATTTAAGACCATAAGTGATATTTTTTGCAAAAAGAAAATTGCTTAACAAATTTTTTATTAATTTAGGACCTAGTTATTAATTTAGCAAATTTTTTATTTGTGTTTTATGGAAATTCAATATAAATAAAAAGACCTATGCATCTTTGTTTATCTGAAACCATAGGAGTTGAAACTGCATAAGTCATGGATCTACTGAAAGTATATGTTTATATTCCGTATTACAAAAAAAATTGTATGAAATATTTATGGAACTTGGATATATGTAAACTGAGGAATATCTGTATATCATCAGAAACAAATGAATTCAAAAACATTAATTTATTTTACATATGAATTTATTTTTTTACCATAAATAGCTAATGTTTAAAATGCTTTTAAATGTCAAATATATTCTTTATTAAAATCAAATTTTGATTTTAATGAATTCTAAAAATATGATGATGCTATATGTCATATGACAATTTCATGAAACTTGACAAAATATAAGCCATTAAATTTGCATGTTTATTTAATTTATTTCTATTTAAGTTTAAAATTAACTAGAAATATTTTGTATACAAAACATTCTGAAATAATGAGTTTTACCATCTGAAAGTAAAATATCATTTTTAGTTACACTTTAATTTTTAAAATAATCTTTTATTTAATTATTAAAAGTATACCGGTATATAAAATTTTACTTGGGTTGATGATAAATATATTTTATTTTCAATAAATTAATTTATTAGAATTTAATCTTTATATATTAATAATGGATTAATATAAATTGCTTTGTCTTGATAAGAAATAATGTTTTTACTAAAATAATTTTAAAATATAGATTTGATTATTATAAAATTAATAATGTAGTTTTAGATTACTTATTTATATCGGAATTTATACTATTGCCAAAGAAAAAAATACATTTTCTTTAACTAAATTTAAATTTTTTAAATAAAAAAAATTAAAATAGTTTGATTAACATTTAAAATTAAAAGAATATACAATGATTATTAATAATCAGTATTTGTAGATCTTTTCAAAATTATGCAATGAAATGCCATAAAAGTAGTAGTGTTTTAAAATATCAGATTCATGAATAATTGTAAAATTGACAAAGCAGTTTATTTGAAAATTGTAATATAAAAAAAAATATATAAATATGAGGACACTGATGGTGATGCACCCACAATATCAGTCCTCCTCATCTCAGGAAGGACTAGGAGAGTCACCACTCTGCTACAGTCAAGAAGGAACATATAGTTCTAGCCGACGGAGTAGTCAAGAAGATTTACGCTGGGCAAGTGAGCCTCGTCCTTGGAGTAGTACTGATTCAGATAGTTCTGGTCGACCACATTTACAACCAGGCATGAAATCTACTTGCAGCAGTTTTGAGTTTGAGGTAAAATATTTTTTAATTATTATTTTTGTATATTTACAGTATTATATAGAAATCATGTCCATCTGCTGTTCTGATCCTGTATCATTATTCGCGGACTCCTGCAGAGCGGTGAAAATACAGTTACCAATAAAATAATTTTCTGAAATTTATTTTTGTATCTGATAGAAACGGTATGTATAGTCGGTTCCATAAAGTTTTGTACCTATCTCGTAGGGGCTAAGCTCACCGGAAGTTGATCAATTGTAAAGTCAGGTATTATACCGAGATTCAAGGCAGTTTCAATGGACTTGTCTGTTGTGACTAAGAATAGGGAGGGAAGTATACGTGCAGGATGTGCTTGTCACATGCTCTAAACTGACAAGAATAAGCGATAGAGACTGATAGCAGCATCGGTAGAGCGTCTGCCTACTGTTCCAAGGAGCCGAGTTCGAATCTTGTTTGGAGAAACATTATTTTTTTTTCTTTGGTCAACATATTAGTTTGTGTTTAAATTTTAAACAATGCAATTAAAATATAAACGGTTTAAACATTTTCCAGACAAATGTGCAATATGGTGATGTGTTCATCTGAGGTTCTAAAAGATGCTTTAAAATTTAAAAAATAAATTTTCTGACTTCGCTTTATTTTATATTTTAAGTTTGAATAAACTAGATACTACATAATAATTTCTTTTTTACATTTATTAAACTCCGGTATTTGCTAAAATCTTTTAATATTTTCTAATATTGATAGGTTTAAACATCTTTCGGAAAAACAAAACATAAAAGCATTTAAGAAATTCCATATAACTGCGTCATTAGCTATCAGCATTTTTTTAAGAATTACTATCGAGTATTGGTCTCTTTATCCACCCTTTTATCCGATAAGCTAGTATTATCTAGCTACGCTGTGTTCTACAATGGACAAAATTCACGTGACGTCGTAGTCACGTGTTTTAGTGAAAACATTGTAGTTTGCCTAAGTTTGAACGAGAAGGATTATAACTAATTCGTGCTAGTTTATTTACTATATTTAAGAAAAAAAGCAAAATATAATTTTATCATCATTTCTAATAGCATTAAGTAATTTCATTTTTAAAGTTACCGGTACTATTTACTCTAATATTATAATTTATATAAGCCTTGAATTTTTATTATATATTTAATGGATATCACTTCCAGATATATGTAGTTCATTACATTATAAGGATTTTAAAATTTTCAATTTAAATCGTATTTATTGTTAAAAATATAAGAAACTGCATTTTTACAGAAAATAATAGAAAGTATGAATAAAATTATTGATCAAATCAGGCATTCCAATTTGTTATTTTCTGATGATGATTAAGTTAACTGGTGAGAAAATTTAGTGATATAATAAAGTAATTTTGTTCTATTAAACATTTGATCTTCATTAATAGTATGAATACAATATATATTATTCATATTATTAACAATCATAAACCAAATTTTCCATTAATAATGAACAAGAAGCTAAATATCTTTCTACTGTATTATAAGGTTACCGAAATTTCCTAGCTAGGTAAAATATGATCCAAATAAACCCAAATATAATTCAAAATTGCTATGAACTTCAAATGTGCAGAAATAAATATATTACAATTGATGTTTAACTCATAGCCCACAGTTACCCAACTGTGAGATTGTTCAGACTAAACCAAAATAAAATGCCATTATTAGAAACCAGAATGTTTTCTGTAAATGGTGTAAACTACATGAAAATAATTTCCATATGTAGATACTCTTCAAGTATATAATTAGCTATTATCTACAGCTTTTGGCATTATTACCGTAAATAACATAAACTTCAAATACACCGAAAACGTATGTTTCAGGATTATGACTTTGATACACCTCTTTGTCACTCTTGTTTTATTCAATAGCGAGTGGTATAACAACTTATCTCTTGATTGCGCATGTAATATTAGTGATAATATGCACCATTTTTGTTTCATTAATAACAAAATAGATTAGTTCATTATTAATAAAACAAAAATTCCCTACAGAACATCCAAAGTCATCTTGCAGACAAAAAAATTAACACGTGCAATTAAAATTACCCACCCCCGTTGCTACGACAACAGTTAATGGAATCATCCGATACTCGGAGAGTTCGAATGATTTGCCTGAACTGATGAATCACATTGCTTTGAACTATTGGAAGGAAGCCGAACACCTTCCGCTTAGGTACAAAACTTTATGGAACCGACTGTACATTGTATACATATGATGTACAATATTATTTGTTAATAATAGAAGATATCCAATAGTGGATTTCTAATCCAAAATGTTTGGAATATTAGTTATTTTATTTTCTATTATTTCTGCTTATATACAGCTATTCATATAGCTATAATTAGCAATAAACATCATATATAAGTAATTTTTAGTGAATAAATAATTAATGGGTTCATTAATTATTTGATAGTTTTAAATAATAATTTTTTTGACAAAAAATATTTCCCCAATCAAATGCAATCATATTTTGATGAACTAAGTAAATAAAAATGTAGATAAATGAGTTTATTGTATGGTTTTTTTAAAACCATACTGAGGTTAATGATTGGAAGAATCTTATAAAATGCATAGAAGCTGCTGATTTTTATTATTTTTCGTGTGTCAGTGCAATGAATTTTAATTTTTTAATAGTTTTATTCTATAAAATAAAATAGTAATTGCTTAAATGCATAATAACTATTTTAAATATCATTTTATGAATGATAGAATTCTTTATTCTAATAAAATAGTATTTAATCATCCATAT
>AYEL01092044.1:0-33184 GCA_000484575.1 Olivierus martensii | reverse complement strand
TGTTTAGCATCACATATACAAATTCTATCGATTTCTTCATTAAGATACGCTGCTGTACTACAATGAGTTAACGCACATCGGAAATAGGCTCGAAATGCCAATTTTTTGTAGGACCATGGATCTTCAAACCATCTAGGTATTAGCACAGGTGTATTCGTTGGCTTAACAAATACAGTAGTTTCTAGACTCTCTAAGCCGGCAATAATTCTAATGTCTAGGTAATGCGCTTCTTTATGATCTTCAAGTGATAAGTTAAGTTTAAGCCCGTATTCCGGTTTGGTAAAGTGCTCTATCAGCTCTGTAGTTAGACCCTGTTTCTTCCATATTACAAATATATCGTCTATGTACCTTGTATATAAAAGCATTTCAGCTTTAATACTTGAGTTAATCTGACCTTCTATCTCCCTTACCACTATCTCTGCTAAAATACCGGCCATCGGGCTACCGATCGGGACTCCTCGGGTCTGCTGGAAGAAAGTCCCTTTATGTTCATAATATGATTCGTAACATATGATGTGCGCTAGGTCTCTAAGAACTCTAGGGTCACAATCTTCTTCAGGAGTACATCTTAAGAGAAACCTATAGAAGGTCAGACAGGTGGCATTGAGATTCAAAGAGGGATAAAGGGATTCGAAGTCCAGTACGGATAGTAGCTCGGTGCCTTTAATGGAAACTGAGTGGAGACGATCTAAGAATGTGAATTTATACATTTGGCAAAGCAATGCGAAACTGGCAACTACAAAGCTGCGAAATGATAAACTATTTTTAGAAACTATTAATTATCAAAAAAACGATTTTTTTTAGCCGGGGGAAAGTGTGGAGTTTCAATTAGTTATTCAACAGATAATGTATCAATAACTAAAAATCAAAGCTCACATAATTTGTCAGTTTCAAATTTTTATCAAATTCTAAGTGCTAAAGTCAAGGGTAGGCTTATATATGGGTTTTGCATTTTTACCAATTTTCAAACTCTGAAGTCGGGAGGGGTCGGTTTATACACGGATCAGCTTATATTCGAGTGTGTTGTAATAACTTGGATGTCAGTGGATTTAGTTCATGACAAACAGAAGATTCAAGACAAACATATATTTATTTAGCACTACATTACTTATGTTTACAATACACTGAACAAAGAAATCCAAAAGAGAGAGAGTACAAAAACAATGCTTTAGCTTATATAGTCGATGGTTAGCCTCCTTGCGGGCTACATGTCAATAGTGGCAAAGCATATGCATCTATGGCTATATTTTGGTAGCCAAAATATAGCCATAGATGCATATGTCCAACACCCTCCCTCAAACTAATTACTATTGCAATCCGTATTTATCAGTCCAAGGTGTTGGTTGCAGAGCTGGTGTTTCGGGCTATGAAGTGGTTTTGTGAAGATGTCCGCTGTCATTTTCTCTGTCGAAAGATAAAGAATCCTGATAATGTTCTCCTTAAGAGCATCAGATATAAAATGATAAATAAAGTGAAAAACTGAATTATTTTTTATTTGAAAATAGAAAATACTCACGTGTTTGATGTATCCACGATATATATATCCATTAAAGATAAATGTCAATAGCTCAATATATAATGATAGATTGAAATAAAATTCCAAGTTTGTTGCACCACATTAGGAAATTTCTTCTTTACTCATTAATTTTAATTAATTACTTATTGAGAATATTGATATTTAGATTTCTAAGAAATACTAACTAAATGGAATCTATCATCATTAAGTTCACTATAGAAAAATATATAAATATCCTAAATTTAGTATCATATTTAAAAATCTGAATGAATATGCACTCATGAAATATTTTTTAAATAGTAATATGCATATAATATGTAATTATAGACAAATTTTTATAATCATAGATTGTGACTAGAATGTGCAAACAAATGCAAGAATTTCTAAAAGTTAATTATTAAACAGTCAGGCAGAATAAAATTATTTTATTAGCTTCGATATTTAGTCTAAACTACAATTTGGCAACTTGGGTGCCATTTCTTTTCAGAATAATCAACAGTCAAAGCTTCCAATCTCCAGAAATTTATTTTCTGATTGTTGGCAACTTTGAATTATGTTAATATTACGCTTTTTTAACGTTTCATGGTGAGACTATGTTACATTACAACGTGACATTAATTATTCAAATGTATGAATCGATCAGAGAAAATATTGCAAATCCATGAATGTGGTTGCTATCACCATCTCTAGTATATTTTTGATTCAAATGAAATGATATTCACAAATCAAAAAATAATAATAATAAAATAATTAAAATTAAAGTAAAAATTAGAATAAATTATTAAAAAGAAAATAAAAATTAAATATTTCGTCTGAATCTTTCTACTTGATGAATTAGAAATATTCATCAAGTTAAATATAATTAAAATTCATGATTTTAAGAATTAAAACTAGTAAGTTGTATAAATTACATAGTTTGGTGTTACTAAATAATGTAAGTATACAGTTCATTCGAATTATTTCGTAAATACAGTCGGACCCCGTTAACATGCGGTTTTGCCATGGCTACCTTGATAAACAATCCCTTGTGATATTACTGCTAGACATCTTTGTCATTCTTGTGATCAGTGAGATTAGCTGCATGTTCAACCATTTTTTATTGGTCAAATCACAAGAAAATTCATATCAATGTTGGAATTTATATTAATACTGTAACTCGCGGTTCACTTAACCCGCAGTTTAGTAACCATGGACCCCGACTACCGGGTGTTAACTGGGTCAGACTGTATTTAAATAATTTAATATCAACAATTTTGAAAAAAAAACTATTAATGACATTTTAAGCATCAATCATTTAAAAACATGTTAGAGTAAAATACTCAGGTGCTCAAAATTTTTTAATACAGTGGTGACTTGGTTAACGACGGCCTCGGATAGCGACGTACTTGATTAACGACGAGTAGCTGTAAGAATAAACTGTCTTGGTTAACGACGCAGGCTTTGGTTAACAACTCAACAAAATAGAGCTCTGTAAAACAGCTCGTCATCGCATCATGTGATTCGTTAGCTCAGTTGTTAATCGCATTGCATCACGTGATTCGTTAGCTCAAAACAGAGCTCTGTAAAACAGCTCGTCATCGCATCACGTGATTCGTTAGCTCAATTGTTAATCGTTATTTTTTTTATCACCATCAATTCAAATCCGATATGATTTTGATATCTAAATTAATAAAGATATATACATATATGTAATATATGTGACAAAAATTATTTTCATTTTAGATTATAAAGTTCAAAATAAAAGAATATCTTACACAGTATTCAACTTTTAATAAGTTGTCAAATTTTCTTTCAGGTATTTTTTTTAATAGAAAACAATAAAATTTGAAATTGATTTTGATATAAAAAATAAATAAATCATAATAGGCCTATAAGCAGCATCTTCTCTGTTGTTATAGAAAACAATAAAATTTGAAATTGATTTTGATATAAAAAATAAATAAATCATAATAGGCTATAAGCAGCATCTTCTCTGTTGTTATATTCAATTATAGTCATACTGGTATATGTCACATGTTATATGAAAAATATGTTTAACATTATAAGTTATATAACTATTTTTCATTGCCAACCTTGTGTTGAAGCTACGATGATTGGATGAAGAATATTCAACGATATATGAATCTGATCTAAAATACAAAATACGATTTAGATTCCATCTTAGTTCATCAAAGTTCATATATTGTTTCCCATATGATTAACCAATTGAAGAGCTCAACATATACATCTGATCCTAAAAGTAGGATAGTCTTCTGCAAGTGCGAAAAAGAAAAACTATCTATAAACTGTTAATTTTTTAAACAAATATACACATCTTGAAAACATTAATTCTGTTTTCTAAATCACGCATTCCCTTACTTTTAGAAATATTAAAGAGTATGAATGGAAAAGTCGGGCCAGTAATTTACCAATAGGCGAAAATTAAAATGATATTAGATATTTCAAAATGATGCGATCACGGAACCAATATTATATTATGTCGCCTAATATATAGGCGTTATTAAACAATATTTCAAAGCAGAGGGCAGTGCTGCCTCGTATGTTGTTTACATAAGACTATATATAAGACAGCAAATTCAATTTTCTAATAAAACTGTATCATTATTATTAAATCAGATAAGATTTTTTTTATTAATTTTTCCTACATTATAATTTATTTTTCGATTTTTATTAGCAAAACTGACGTCCCTAGGCGATTACCTAAGTCCAATTATCGAACCGGTGCTGGACAGATGAGCAAACTCATGATAAGCTGCGTAATGGCTTACTACTTAATATCTATTAAGATAGAAAAAATATATCAATAATATCGATAAGTGACATAAAAATACGTTTAATCGAGTTACGTATTGATTTTTATTCGTTTTTGCAGAAAAAATCAAATACCTAACAGAAATAATATTTTCCTTTCAATTTTTTAGGATGCCTAGAATTCTAATATATTCTTAATGTAATCAACAATTCTTTTTTCGTTAATATATTATCTAATTTTTGACAATTGACGGTTAATCAATTATATTTTGTTTACAAGTATATTAAATTAATTTTAAAACTAGCAGATGCTACTATTAATGCAACGTTCAATTGCAACGATCTAAATTCAGTTCAATTGCAATTGCATTCTTATCGATTTTATTTTATAGTTAATTCTTCGAAATAAATACAAAACTGATCTTTTATTAGATATATTTTTTAAAATGAAATATAAAAATTCGAAAATAGTTTCCTTTCAAAATCTTTTACAAAAAACAAAAACATTTTTACAAAATTTTAAAATTTAAAGAATCTAAACTTGATGAAAAAATTTGCTTTGACAAAAAAAAAATTATTTTTCTACTCACAATTCTTATTTACATCTTTAAATTTATAAATTTGCATAAATTGTTTTGCATTTTATAAAAATATTTAAATAAATTTAAATACGACAAAGGCTCGAACGACCATAATCTTTAATATTTCTATGGATATTTTTCCATACATTTTAAAGTTTATAAATTTTTGTATAAGTTGATTAAAGTGAAAGTTAATTGCCTGAATTTTAATAAGTTAATGTAAATTAATATTTAACAATTTTTGTTGATTATTGAACATTTAAATGAAAATATAGTACGGTATTTTATTTCACATTATGATGTCCGACATTCAAATACAGATTAAAAAAACTTTTCTATGTCTATGTAAGCCATCTTAAAAATAAAAATTACTCGTCACCTTACAGTGTTCTTATATAAAACTTTTTCGCATCACTTAAAACACTGTTAATTTAGTTTAAAATTTGTTACGAACACAGATATACAGTACACATTAATACGAATAAAAATTTTATAATTTACTATATTCCCGTTATATTTATAAATTTATACTGTAAATGTAAATTAATTTTTAACTGAAGTTTGCAAATATCTGGAAATACCAATTAAAAATCGCGATGCAGTTAAACAGAAGATAAGAATTTTTCCTTGATAGCATTTAATATCAATAGCTTGTGACTATAAAAACAGTCCTTGTTAGAAGCTACTAAAGAAACTATGATTTAATCAGAGTTTGTAATTGAACACGCTCTGATTGCATAATATTATGCAGTTATGCTTCATCAGAGCGTGAACCACAAGTGTATTCCCAAGCGTATCGAGAATTCCCAAATAACTGTTGAGTTATTGTCGGCATTATCGGTCGTAAAAATACTCCTAACATAGTCATATCGATCTCGAAAATTCCAATCGAATTCTGTTCACTCTCTTCTGAGTTTGTTTCTGATGATTACAATTTAAGTGCTGTTTGAAAGTTTCGGCACGTATTATTTTACGGTCCAGAATTCTTATTAAGCAAATTTTATCGTAAAAATCCACATTTTTAGTTTCTTTATCTTATAAGATGGTCCTCTACGTGAACTTTTCTAAAATATTCTATTTTTGTGCATTAAATTTTTAAATGTTTTTGCTTTTGTTTCAAATTTCAGAGATTAAATAAAATGAATTGCTTATATTTGCATTTCGTTAAATACAGCATAAATAAATACTATCATATTTTCTTAATTAATTATGTGATATTGTATAATTATAAAAAATATTTTATTTTAATAAAGAATTAAAATCGTTCTTTAGAAATATTGCATTATTCAAGACAATAAAATATTCTACTGACGAACTAAATTAAAATTTGATCATAAAAAATATTTTATTAATTATTATTTCAATGCAAAATACTGCACTCCAAGTTAATTATTGGTCGAACTATTCATACTTGAACGAAATATTAATTAAATTATTCGTGATAATGATTTTTTTAATATTCTATTGCTTGTTCTATGTCCTTTCGTTGTTGTTTACAGAAAATATTTTCCAACAGTTTAATAAATTGCTATAATTTAAATAATAAAATAATTTACAGGAATGCTATACAAATTCTCCAGAAGCGAAGAATTGTAGATATCAACTTGAAAAATTTTATAAATAATGCTTCTCGATGATGCCATTTAATTCCTTACTAAAGTTACCCCATTGTGGAAAATGGTGTTTCGTTAATCCGCTTATTAGAAGTGATCTCATGGGATTTAGTGATCTCATTCTTTTCTCACATTAAAAGATTTCGTGGAAGAACACGATAAGAATTAATTTTATCATTTAAACAAGACATAGATATATTTTTCTTTGAAGTATTTTTTTTCGGCTAATCGAAAGAATTTTAATTTTATGGAATATTTTATAACAATTAAGCATAAGCATTACTGTATCGAAATATTTTTCGCATTGTTTGTTTTTTAGTTAACAGAATTTTATGATTAAGTAAGTAAAAATTAATAGAGATTCAAAAACATACTTTAAAATATATGCCATTCTTAAGTTGTTATATCAAGATTTTATTATATACATATTTAAAAATTATAAATATCACATACCTTTTGTTAATCCTCTGTGAGAAAGTTTTTGACATGCTAATACTCTATTATTATAGAAAAGATTAATTATATTTTTTATATCATTTCTATTATTTTTGAATTAAACTTTTTAACTGAAACAAAAAATTAAAAATTTTTAAATTTAAATTTTATCATTGTTCTTAATCATTTTTCAAATAGCAGTTAATTTTCAAATAATATTTTCAGATTAATCAAAAATGACAGTGTTGAATTCAAATCTGCAACAATTATAGTAATTAATTTTTAATGCAAGAGAAATTTCAAACTTAACAAAAATTATCTACTATTACTTATATATAAACATAAATTGATTATTTAATTGATGTAACTTATAAAATTCAGTATAATTTTTCCTGAAATATCTTTCTAAAAATATTCAACACAGGTGAACAAAAGATTCTAAATTATTTTAACTAGAATGAAGAATGTACAACTAAAGTTAATGGTTCTGTATTTTTGTAAAATAAATCCTCTAATAAACATATGCATTTCAAGCTTCATTTTCCAAACTAAAATGCTTTTCAGCTATTCAACTACTGTCATGAACATTTAATGCATAACTGCAGTTTGTGCAGTTTTATGATCATCTCAAATCTTATTGAATATTTTTTTCTATTATTTTAATACATATGTTTTTCTTGATGGAAATATAATCAAAATATTTATCCTGTTAACCAGGATTGCAGAATCTGATGGCAAATGATCATACTATGACTCCACCTTTTAAAAAAAAAATCCGACTCCGGCTCCAGGCAATTTAAAAATCTAACTCTACCCAAAATCCTCTGATTCTGCACCTAGGGTTGCAAAATCAGATGGCAAATGATCCAACTCAGACTCTACCTTTTAAAAAAAAAAAAAATCTGACTCCGGCTCCCAAATCCTGGCAGTTTAAAATTCTGACTCCGACTCCGCAACCCTGCTGTTACAGTAAAATATTTGGAAAACTATATATGATGTTGTTGAGAATGCAGGTAGTCCTCGATTTGTGATCATTTGTACTTATGACAATGGTGTAATGAATTAATTCTGTGATTGGTCATTGCAATTCCATTAGTTCAAATCCTTGACCCAATGGTCTGATATATGGAAAAATATATATTTTTTTTTAATCTGGTTTTTGTATTTTGTTTTTTATACTTATTAAGATAATGTATAGTGTCCTAATAAATATTAGTAGTTAAAAATCCATAAATTTTGGGCATTTTTACAATTTATAACCATTTTGACTTACAATGACAGGGTTTGAAACTGGAACCCTGTTATAAGCTGAGGATTATTTGTACATATATATCATTGTCCAGATATTATACCATATAGAATTTTTTTGAATTTCAAATCATTCAAAATTTACACCATTGAAATTTTTTTAGAATTAAAATACAAAAAACTGGAACAGTAAGTAGGAAAAGCAAAATTCTGTTACTCTGTGAATGAAATTAACTTAATAAACTTTCGTTTTTCCTACTTAGAAGTGCTCAAGTTTTTGTGTTTTATTGACAATAACAGATGAAAGTCTGACTCTTGTATTTTAGAATTGGAATCAATATCCAAATTTATATATTTTGTTTCATTTTATATCTGACACAGAATTTTGGAATTTCATAAGTTATAACATCAGTCCTGATATCCATAGGATCACAAGTTATTAAAAATCCTGCAATTGCTATTAAATAATGCTCATTATTAAAAGAAAAAGATTGCAGAAGAGATGAAGAGAAAACATATAAGATGTACAAAGCAACCATTGCATGTCAGAGATGTCTATAATGTAATTATGGATTAAAACATACATTTAAAAAAATTTTGCATACAACTTACAATTAATTTTTATTAATAAAGATAATCCATGACTTATGATGGATTTTGAACCACTGGGATGTAAAGTGATCCAACCATAAAACAGAAATATTTTGTATCTATTGATTGCACACACCCTTTCATTAGAACACAAATCATCATCATAACACAAACTAAAGAATCAGATACAAAATGGATACTAGTATATCAGCCCATTATGCTTGAATTTATATGTAAAAAATGCATTGACTAAATCATGAGCTTATCAAATATAATAAAAGTTCATCAAGACTGCACAAAACAAAAGTAAAATGCAAAGCCCTTTAGCAGTCAAAAACTTTATTCAGAAACATTTTCAATGCACTTTGCATCTTCCTCAGCTGCTAGTACAAAACTAACCCTATTGCATAAGACCAAGGGACTACTACCCAAATTAAACAAACATAACAAAATTTGAAGGGCAGGACCACATCTGGAAGCACTCCTTAGCACCACCTGCCATATAGTTTGTTAGGCACAAGATCATCTAAAACACATTAACTAGATTACAGAAATAAAAACTACATAAAAGTTATACAAATTTATAAAAATTACCTAAAATTTTATACAGATATAAAATACATAAAATACCTGCAGATATAAAAAAATAATAATAGTTACAAAAAGCATCGCTCCCATATGGGAGTATCGAAACTGACCAAAGCATATTCTTTAATCAGCTTTGTTGACTAAACAACTACCTCCATGCATTAGGGATCATTTCTGGTTCCATAAAGTTTATCATATAACCTTTCTTTTTCTTTTTGAGGATTTCTAATGCCTCAATCATATTTCTGCCCCAGTTCTTATCTGTGAGCCAAATAATTCTCACATTTCCCCACTGCATTTCTATATCATGCACCAGCAATCTCTGGCTAAGCACTGTCGAAAGTTTTCTGTATGTGAGGTCAGTTTTATGTTCTTTAATCCTCGTTTCCAAATTTCTTTCAGTGTATCTAATATAAACCTCTTCCTTATCTAATGAGTGGCTCTTCAAAGGAATATCATAGACTCTGCTCCTGTCCTTATCTTAATAACGGTCCTTATCAGTGTATCTAATATAAACCTCTTCCTTATCTAATGAGTGGCTCTTCAAAGGAATCTCATAGACTCTGCTCCTGTCCTTATCTTAATAACGGTCCTTATTCCTAATCAACCCAAAAACATACAGGTTGCTTTTAAAATTTAAGGAACACTTGGTTAACCTTCCGATATTTTTGGTAAACTTCTTCACCCCACAAGGCTTGGTCAACATTTCTGAAGGCATCCGATTTAATTGTCCACATCTTCTTCTATACAAACTCCTCTTTACCTTGTCATATACCTTGAGTCAAGGAAATGTATGTCAGGTCTACTCTCCTGTTCTTTCTTAACCATAAGAACTAACGTACATTTCCTTGACTTAAGGATCGCTATTATGGATGTTAACTATAGGACTATGGTGTATAGAAAACCAAATAGTGCTCCATTGTATATACCTATAATTTCAGAGATAGACTTTCCCACAAGAGAGTTGCTTTTTCAGCCTTCTTTAGGAGGGCCTATACTGTTTTCGTTATGCAGACAGAATGGTTATGGAAATCGGCCAAGAGCATGGATATGGCAAAAACTTTCTGAGGTGGCTATATGACAAGGTAAAGAGGAGTTTGTATAAAAGAAGATGTGGACAATTAAATCGGATCCCTTCAGAAATGTTGATCAAGCCTTGTGGGGTGGAAAAGTTTGCCGGACGGTTAACCAATTGTTCCTTAAGTTTTAAAAGCAACCTGACTGTTTTTGGGTTGATTAGGAATGATAAAGACCATTATTAAGATAAGGACAGGAGCAGAGAAGTGCGAGAAATTCGTGGAACCAATTATTCGCGCTAATCGAGGCCTACCTGTATTTCAAATATTGTTTAAAAACCCAGTTTTATGCAGAAGTTGAAGCGATAGTTATGCACAAGTGGAGACAGCTAAGGCATTCTGTAAATGGTGTAAACTACATGAAAATAATTTCCATATGTAGATACTCTTCAAGTACAGTCAATAGAGCGAACTTTGGACCAGCGGGGGGTAACTTTGGACCACCCTGTAAATATGCATTATTTCTTTGTTTGTACTTTTTACAAATTAGATATAGCCTCGCTAATTTTTTTATAACGTGCAAAACTTATATTACTACCGTCTGTTGATTAGTTTAAGTCCCAGAATACTTCACAAAACTCACCAGGTTGTGCAAGAACAGCTACTGAGAAACATGTTTCTAAAAAGTGTTTATTCAAATTGAATTTGCAGATATTTACGGCTTAAAAATGTACTAAATTAACTTATAGAGTTGATTCTTACTGTCTAAATATTAGTAATCTTATGAAACTAGTGTGCTTGACATTATAAATATTTTGATATAAAGAGAAATTTGCTCATATGTTAAAATATGTCTGAATTATGGGCAACTTCGGACCGGGCGAGTAGTTAACCTGCTGGTTTAATTTCATTACTTGTTTTCAAGTCAGTGTATTATTATTTTAGCATAATTGGTATATTTTATTCATAAATTAGATGAAATCTAGTCAAAATAACTGGAAATTATTATTATATAAAATTAGATAAAATATAAAAGCAACATTAACGCATGGTGGTAGCCGCCATGTTGCAGCCAAATCCCTTGTGGCTGTTGTTAGTGTAATAAGCCAAAACCTGACCTATTACATGAAAACCTGTAAGAGCTGGACTCTTTAGAAACCATACAGTAGATATGTTTATGTAAGATTCAGTCAACAGCAGCCAGGACGACTTGGCTGCATCATGGCGGCCAACCATGCGAGTTATGGCAGTTTTTATATTTTAAACGTAATTTTTTATAAATTTAATTCACATTCATTTTGAATAGAGCTCATCTAATATATTAATAAAACATAGCAATGCGTAATTATGCTAATTATGCATTGACTTAGAAGTAAAAAATTAAACAAAACTAGAAGATTACTGTATAGTATATTATTGTACTATACAGTAATCTTCTAGTTTTGTTTAATTTTTTCAGAAGTGTTTAATAAAACTTTTTGAAAAGTATATTATTGTACTCTCAAAGTTATTAGTATCCATCTCTATGATTTTTTCTTATGCTAGCTAATTTACTACTGCAGGTGCTGTACTTTAAGATGGGTCTAAAGAAAAACATTTCACCTCCAGGAACAAGAAAATATGGCTCCAAATCAAATTACAACAAAGAGGAAATTGAGAAAATAGTTAATGATATCAAAATTGGCCTAATTGGGCAAAGAGAAGCAAGTAAACTATATAATATCCCAAGGAGAACTCTATTTAATAAAATGAGGGGTAAACATCAAAAACCTGTTGGGCGTCCTACTACATTCTCAAATGAAGAGGAGGACATTATCAAGGATCACATAATAAGCCTAAGTGATATTGGAATTCCATAGATAGTTTGATGTTAGGATGATAGCAATGCACTATTTAGAAGGATTAGGAAAATACCTGATTCTAAAGACAATTTGCCAGGCATTGAATGGGGACAGCTGTTTTTAAATCGTCATAAAGACAGTTTGAAGCAAAGACTAGCAACCAATATTGCTAGAAAGAGAGCTCAGGTTTCAGAGGATATGATTGATGAATTTTTAAATCATTTAGAAAATGAGGTGAAAGATGTTTTACCCCACAATATCTACAACTTTGATGAAACAGCTTTTCATGACAATCCCAAAAAGCAAAAAGTGTTGTTTAGAAGAAATTGTCGCCATCCTGACAGGGTTATAAATTCAACCAAGTCATGTTACACAGTAATGATGTGTGGCAATGCTGTTGGCAAAATGCTTCCATCATATATAATCCTTCGGGGACAAAAAAAATGACTAATTGGCTAACAAAGTGGGGTAGTAACAAGTATGCCCCAGTGGGGACACGACTAAATGTCTCAAGTACTGGCTGGATAGACGAACAGATTTTTTCCGACTGGTTTGAGCATCACTTATTACCTGTATTGTCAGACACACCTGAAAAGAAACTTGTTATTGGCGACAATTTGTCATCTCATATCTCCTTACATACTTTGAAGTTGTGTGAAGAACATAATATTAAATTTGTGCGCCTTATTCCTAATTCCACACATCTGTTACAACCACTAGATGTAGGTTTTTTAGGCCTATAAAAACTTCATGGCGACAAGTTTTACTTGAATATAGATTGTCAAAATCAGGAAAGAAAGTTGTCTCACTTCCAAATAGAGTGTTTGTAGCACTTTTAAATGATACTCTGGAAAGAAATAAAGAAAATATTCCAAGAAATCTAATTTCCTCATTTGCAAAATGTGGAATATATCCCTTCAGTAAGGAAACAGTAATTCGTAGTATTCCAAGTTATGCTAAAACACTGGGTGATATTGAAGGAAGAGTTTCACAGGAATTTATAAATTATTTGGACATAATAAGGCAAAAAGATTTGGGTGCTACTGATAAGAGAAGAAACTTCAGAATGCCTGTAATTCCAGGCAAAAGTGTCTCAAAGGAAGAAATGCAGGAATATTATCAGAATAGAATGCAATCGTTAAAACAAAAAGGACAAATAAAAGAGAAAAATACGTTTAGCTGTTGGTTCATTGGTAAGAGAAATAATATAACACAAAACGTAAATTCTACCAGAAGTGCTAAAGGCAAGAACGTTAAAAAAGCAATAGACAATACTCAAGACAAGCGAGAGTCTGAAAATAAGAATGAGGCTGAAGGAATAAATGAGAATGTAACACATGAAATATCACAAGAGGACCAATTAGAGAAAGAAAACCTTAATCTTTTTTTTGGCTTACAAGAGGATATTATACCAAACAAAGGTGTGCAAAAAGTTTATGATAATTCATTAAATGAAATTGAAATCAACATAACTACCTTCCAATGTCAACAGTATCATGTGAGAGATTATATAATATTTAAGTATGAAGAGGAATTTATTCCTGGGCAAATTACAGAAGTACTTCATCATGATAATTCAGTCTACTATAAAATAAATGCAATGACAAGAATTGGAAACTATTGGCAATGGCCCGAAAAACGAGATGAAAGTATTTATCCTGACGTAGATATATATACAAAGGTTTGAAAAATGATATGGTTGTTCCAGTTAACAATACAGAGCAATTCAATATTAAGGATGATTTATTGCTAGAAAGATGGAAACTTTTATCTTATGCATTACAGTAAAGTTTTCTATGATTTAAATTTAACAGTTTTTTAACTTGTGATTTTTTGTTTTTCTTGATTTTTGTATGATTTGTAACACTAAGTTGTGATAATATAAAATAGATTATTTATTTATAAAAAAGATTATTATATTTTTATAGCAATTAGTAAAGTATTTCCATTCTGCCTGAACTATAGTACAGTTAGGATTAACTTTAAAATCTGAACACTGTAAAACCGCAACTTACTATAGTCATCATGAGATTAATACAGAAATCCCTTTATTAGTGTTGTTAATAAATCTCACAATACACCGTATATATCAAAATCGCACTAATCAAACTAAAAAATCAATGGGAATAATTATAATGAATCCTGGAAAATATCAAAATTATAAATATGTATTTTTTTTCTCTCTCTCAAAACGTATCTATATTGCATTACATGTACTTTAAATCATCGAGGAATATGTATAGGTATTTAAAAATTTATATATTTAAGAATTAAAATTTATTTTTCACAAAAAAAAAATTATTTTTGTAAAATTGCATAAATTTTGTAAAAAATAATTGCACATCCGTAGACATTGAGTACTGGAGAGGAACTGAAGGCAAGGTTGGCTAAATAATATTGTAATGGCTATTATTAGATGGGTTCCATTCACGCTAAATTTATTAATAAATAAAATTACAAATCAATTAAAATAAATATAACAATTAGATGATGAAAGTCATAATATTAACAGAATTAAAAAAATAACAAATAAATTTATTGCAGTGCTTTAATCATGTAGAATACAATTCTCGAGATTCAGTTGCCAACGCTTCAGAGGGTTTTAAAAAAAAATATATATATATAAAAATATAAAAAAATCGCACTTGTTGAAGCGCACTAATCAAATTTGACACTGCATATATTAAGAAATAGTCTGTAATTTTTTTGCACATACTAATCAAAACCGCATTATTCAAACCTGCACTAATCAAGGGATTCCTGTAGTTTTATTAATTTGTATCCTTTTATAATTCTGTATTATCTCAAAAAGGAAACATTTCCGGATCCTTACTTTATATGGACTTTTTTTTTGTTTTGTTTTGATGAGTAATATGATTTAAATTTGGCTAGAACTTTTTGGGAACATAGAGTTTACATCAACATTTCCTAAAAATAATTTACATAGATAGATTATATTAGTTATTGTATAAAATTTTTAATCGAATTATTCTAGCATATAAATTTGCTTATAGAAGTTATTATCGATTTAATAGGAAAATGGCTTAAAACAATATTATATAGGTTTACGATTTTCATATCGATAGACGTAATGGCTGTATATCTGTGCTGTGTCCCTCATTCATAACTTTAGAATTAAAAATTTTGACTTAATATGAAATTCTGTAGTGAAACTTAAATTTGCACATCATTATATATAAAATTTCATGAAAATATACCATTAATGGTCATCTCGATGCCTCATAATTTAATTTTGTAGGATCTTTAATCCTGCAGGATTACATTTAATTTTCATCAAAATTTTATATTTTTGACAATAGATGGCGCTAAATGTTAGCAATGAAGAGGTAACATATGGATTACCTATTGTCAATATCTATTACAATGACATCACATGCACATTGATGTGGCATCGTCGCGACACAACAATGGTTGACATCATAAATACCGATAATTTGTGGCATCACGATGACGTAACTGTGAGTGACATAACAATGACGTCATATCGCCGCCATGCTATCATCATGATATCTATCCTGGTTAACTGTTAAAATTGGACAGAAAAGTCAATGGACTAAATGGAATGCTATAATAAATGTTCTTTGTGGAATTAATCAATTACTCGATTTTCAGGTGAATTCGACAAAATAATATTTATATCCATTTTTAGATCGTTGAGATCTTCAAAGTAGTGTATTATCTACAGAAAAATTCAGTCTACACATTTTTTTTCAGTATTTCGCTATAGATTTCTCACAAGGACAAATCAAACATTGTATATATTATAGATAAAGCTGCATTTATAAAGTTTCTCTTTATTATAAAGGTAGAAAATACTTGTGCTTATGACCTGTGAGCATGCACAAGAGATATAAATGTGATAAAATTGGTTTATAAATTAATATGTATGAGTTATCGACAAATTGATGTTTTTAGTTCTTTCCCTTGTCTGTCATTTAAAGTATTGTTAGTTCTAGTATTGTTAATAATAGATTAGATATGCTATTTTTATACACTTGGTCGTCGACTTACGACCGACTTCCGTTCTGACTGACAGGTCGTAAGTCGATCTGCTCATATGTCGGCCATATATTTATTAACAATATTTTTTTTTTACAATTTATTTTTATAATCTTTTAAATTTGCTGAAATTAAAATTTAATTTCAATTAATACACCACATGTAACAAATGCTTGAAAGCAACTGAATGTATGTGAGAGAGAGAGGGTACTGCCGGCATGTGTGGGAGGTCTGTGTTGCCAGATGCTCCCATAGTTATCATATACGCAGTTGTCTGATTTATTATTAATTTATTAATTTATTTATAATTTATTTTTTGTGGTCGTAAGTCGATGACCAAGTGTAGAAGAAAAGCCGAAAATTTTTATATTAATAATTACAGTTATATATAATAATGTTAGTTTAAGTTTAATTAGTCATTTTATGGTATCTATAGATTAAATTAATTGTCGAAAGAGTAATTATATAATATAATTTCTTAGATCAATAAAACAAAAATATAAATTTGCTCTTTGAACTGCTGAAATATGATAATTTATATAACAGTATTCGACAAGATTTTGTATTCTTATAACAAATGTATTATATAAATGCACTTTTATATATATGAGGAGAATTTTAAGAAGGAAAAATAGATAATAAGAATAAAATGATGACAAATGAAGAAGAAAAAAATTTTGAGGAAACAGGAAAAGCGAATTTTTTTACATAACTACGAAATTCTAAAATCTTTTGAAATAAGAAAAATGAATAGTAATAAAGAGGGAACTAAGAAAATATTACTTTGTCATTTACCACCAGTTTCCAATTAAACGATGATCTGTATTTAATTGCAAATGGAAAATGGCAGAATTTTGAAACTATATTTATTAACATAAAAATTTTTCTAATTTTCTTCTATTTAATAATTTTCCTATTTAATACAGCAAAGGATGAAACAAGTACCGGTATTTTTGGAAAGATCGCTTATTTAATCATCTCTTTCCATATATGATCATCATTTTGAAAATATTAAAGATACGGAATTAAAGTAAATGCATCATAATAGACTTCAATAATACGATCTTTCTGTTAATTTCATAATTAGGGAGAACTTTAGAAATTTGACTAGCTATCATTTTTAAATTATTGAAACTATGCGATTAATTGATGAATTAAAATAATCTTCAAGTGCCTTTCTTGAATTTAAATAAGAAATTCATTAGTGTGTTAAAAAAATATTAAGAGATTTTTCTCGAGAGTTTCAATGTCTACAGTTAACAATTAAGATATCAGGTTCAGAAATATGGAGTTGAAAATTATTTTTAAAACAGTACTGTATGTCCTTACTGATTTTCAAAATATTAAGAGATTTTTCTCGAGAGTTTCAATGTCTACAGTTAACAATTAAGATATCAAGTTCAGAAATATGGCGTTGAAAATTATTTTTTAAAACAGTACTGTATGTCCTTACTGATTTCCATAAAAATTTAGGAATTAATATAGTTCAAAAGTTATTGCTGGGGATGTAGACAAAACGATGATTTTATAAGTGTAATTTATTTTAGAAAATAGGCTCAAAAAAAGAAAAATCAAATAGTCCCTCAGTGATATCATTAATAAAATCTAATAATTGAAATTAATGAAGAATGGGTCACTGTGATTCCTCTACAATCAGCTGGGTGCAATCCCAGTTGAAAAGAATTTCAACAACAATATTAATAAAAAAAAAAGCAAAATATAGGTTGGAATTAATAAATGTTAATTTCTTAATGGAATGGAGTACTGTTTATGGAATTTTATTTCAGTGTATAATTTAAATTTAAAATCGTGTAAGATTTAAATTCATTTGGTGGATTATTTTCTCTCTTTAATTATTCACTCTCAATGCAAGTGCACTCTCAAACACCTATAAAACCCCGCAACTGTCTAGATAAATTATATTTACAGATTTATTCAAATAAATAATATCTTCGAATAAACAGCATACCGTTTAACAAGAATTTAATTATTGATTTTGTTAGTCAATTTAAATCAGCGTACGCTATCTTATTTAAGAAATAAAAACAGTAATCATGGTCTCGAATAAACTGTGCATAAAATTTTCTGCTAATAGGAACGTTTGCTTATTTTATTGATTTATTTTTGGTTTTTATGATGTAGGATTATTCAAAAAGAATGTCTATATTATAAATGTTTATAATTGTGAAAGTTGGAACGTTATAAATAAGTGGTGTGCACTAAACGTTGGCAAAACTTTTATCATATCGATAAAAAAGTTTTTATTTCTTACAATGAACTACCAGTACAATGAATGGAAAATGGTGATTCTTTAGCAGAAGATATTTTTGTGCTTAAATTTGCAAAGTTGCATTCAATAATCTCAGTTCAATGTGAGTTTCGAAGATTAAGCCACTATATAAGAAAAACATTTATCAATAATATCATCATTTTCAGGAGAAAGGTTGATTCTTCAAAAGGAAAACTCTTAGATGACTACGAATGTCAGAAAAGAAGGTACTAAGAGAGGACTTTTCTCCGAGCATATGAAAGTTCACAAACCAAAGCTGTAAATCAGGGATCCTTTATAATAGGCTATCGCAATTTGAAAAGCTATTTTTCATGAAAAGTTATAAGCTGCAGTTACTTCTGATCTACTTCATTTCTACAACTTCTCAGTGTGATCAGCTGGATGGCTGAGGTGGAAGCACGCTATGTTTCCATCCTGAAGGATCCAGTTCAATTCCCGAGTCCCATACCTCCACTATTTTTCAGGATGAATCCGAGCCCGGCTCGTTGAACCCCATTCTCCAGCTGATGGCTGACTTCACCAGGGATGTGATCGTTTTACCCATCTAGTGGAAACCTTCAATGTGTTTGGGAAATACACATTGAGGGATTGTATAGATGTGTATAAGAGCACATATCAAGGAATTCTAAGGGCAAAGATAAAATTTAGACAGATTTTTTTCTATCATTGATGACAATACATAATATTTTGATTCAAACTACTCTGTATAAGAAATATATATTTAAAATAATAACATTCTTTTTGGAATAATCCACCATGCATATTAATTAAACTCACGGCTGTGGCCCCATGAGATTCTCATGCTTTAGTGAGGCTCACTCCATTGCCATAAATATTTTTAACAATCATTATTTTGCATATATACATATCATATGTACAGTATATATATATATGTATATATGTATTTATATGTATAAATACAGTAGAACCTCGATATCTGAAATCTCACGGGAACAAAAAAATTCGATATAAAGAGTTTTCGAGATATCGAGGTTCAATTTTAAATAAAGATTCTTATGTCAATAATACATACCATAGTTTTTAATACTGTATAAGACACTCTTTTTTCCATGAAAATTAGCGTCTAAATACTCCTGCATCTTATAAACCAAAGTTTGAAAATTTCACTGAATAAACACGATCATATTTACAAAAACTTATCAACAATTAGAAGTGGAACTTAGAAAACGAAACTACTGTACGGCATGTTCAGTATTCCGAACATGCACAAAAAAGTTCCGGTTCCGCTTATCGGTACACATTTACGTTCTTTTGTTAAATTTAAATGCTTTGTTTAGACTCGAAAGCCAGGGAAAATTCGTATTTTTAATTTCTCTAGCACAAAAATTATAAAGTAATTTGAGATAGCAAGGGTTTTGAAGAAAATACTTCGAGATAACTATTGAAATTACATTGGTTTAATGCTGAAAGTGCACGGAAAAAATTTTTTTCCGCATATCAAGAGTTTCGAGATAGAAAAGTTCGAGATAACAACGTTACACTGTATATATTGTACTATATAAGCATATATGCTGCACCTAATACATAAACTAAATAATATAATAAAACTCCATTAATTTGAATAATAAATTTAATAATTTTATCTATAGTATTTTCTTTATTTACAGAATGTATCTAAATTTTTTCAAATTTTATTTTTATGTAAAACAATCATTATTATAAAATGTAAATAATTGGAAGTGCAACCTATTTGAATGTTTAAAGTCCTTTAAACTGTAGTCCTCTCACAGAATGTATCTAAATTTTTTCAAATTTTATTTTTATGTAAAACAATTATTATTATAAAATGTAAATAATTGGAAGTGCAACCTATTTGAATGCTTAAAGTCCTTTAAACTGTAGTCCTTTCAACATTGCTTTGTTCCCTTTAAGTGACCCTCTCAGTATTGCAGTCCTCACTAAAAATTGAGTTTGAAACCCTGTCTTACGCATTCATTAGCAAAACATGCAAAAATATTATCATCTTATGATAACTGTTTTGGAAAGAATATGGAAATTTGCGTTCAACAGCATCAATTTTTGAATTAAGATAAATTTTGTTTAATAAGAATTTCTGAGAAATAGATGAAAGTTACGTAACAATTTGTATAACCACTTATGCATTCTTGATTAATATTTATCAATTCTGTTTCGCTTGATTAAAACATAATATTGCTTATATAAAATTGTATTTTTATTTGTATAAAGTAAAATAAAATCCGTGCTAAAATTATTAAAAGTAACTAATATTAAAATTGTTATTATTATTATTATTTGAATCTTATTTAAAAAATATGCACTATATTTTAAAAATTTTAAAAGGTATGGTCGAAAACACATATTGTATAAAGTAAAATAAAATCCGTGCTAAAATTATTAAAAGTAACTAATATTAAAATTATTATTATTATTATTTGAATCTTATTTAAAAAATATGCACTGTATTTTAAAAATTTTAAAAGGTGTGGTCGAAAACACACATACATTAATCAAAATTTATTACTCGATACATATGTATTTTCATTGTTCGACTGATAAAAAAATTATCGACAAAAACGATATATATATTTCCACTGAAACAATAATATTAAAAGACACCTATCAATAATTTTAACTTTAATAAATATCAACAAATAAATTATATTATCATTAAAGGTGTTTTTACTGAGTTTTAAGTAGTAAATGACCTTGATAGTAGGAAATGATGTCTGTGAAATGTCGTAAGATCTTTCAAAATGATATCTTTAAATTTTTAAAAAATGATTGTATCCCCTTAATATTTTATTTCATAACTTTAATTCCAGAAGGACTATAAAATGTTTAAAAAAATTATTTAAACTTAGACAAATAAAATATTTATCTATAAATTTTTACTAATTTTTATCTATTTGCAATAAGCTTCCTAAAAATTAAAAATTAAAAATTAATACAGATTTTATATTATTATGAAAAATTAAAACTTACTTTTCTCTACAGATAATATCAAATTTTTAATAAATAAAAAAACAATGAATAAATTATAAAATAAAGCGATTAGATTAATATGAATAAAATTATTAAATTTTTATTAATAAAATTTTAATAACGTAACTTTACCAAAATAATCGCAAATTTCTCTGTCGATTCTTTAAAACAATTGTCATATTAAGCTTATAAAATTGCATAAGATTAGCAGGAAAATGAATTATATAATAATAATAATAACATATTCACCAATTTTTAAATTACTGTATTATATTTCATATGAAAGTTCTAGATGGCGCTAGCGAAAACAAAACTTTTACATCTCCAATGCACGAGTTTTCTTTAGTGAGTGATAATCGTGACTCGGAGGTTGTCGCCTAAATCATTCCATCACGTGTATTGCACTTACTTTCTTAAAGCGGAAAACAACATGCCGATTTTAAAACACAATAAACGCATAAAAGAATATTGTGATACATGGCCACCCGTAAAACAATATTCCCCTCCAAATAAAAATGGTTATGTCCATCAAAATTCGATTCCACCTTTAGAAATATTTGACACGTCTTTTAAGGTAAGTTTCATTAAAAAAATTAATTTTTATTCTTATTGCCGTATGTAATATATATAACCTTGATTAAAATCTATATTAATAATAATTTTATTCTTTCTGATATGATTTAAAAAAACCAGACAAGTTTTATCTAACAATTCGTACTACGGACTATTATTACGATCGAAATATATATATATTTTTAAAGTTAAATGATAAATTAATATAATTTTTAATAATTTATGAAACAAATTGTCAAAGTATTTAAACGTGAAAATAATTCTAAAAATTAATATAACATTTCCCTTAATTTTAATATATAAAAAAAGTCTATACATTTTTTTAATGTTGTGACGTTAACTAATTTTATTCGCATATATAATAACATGAATCAGATCTTTTTTTTAAATATTTCATTGATTAGAATTTAACTAACACACACAATTTTTGTTATAAAAAAGTTTAAAACTGCAGCTTTGGTGGAGAGAAATATGAGACGTTTTTAATACCATATTTCAGATGATATACAAAAATAAACATTCATAATTAGATCGTACTGAAACTCTCGAATTTCTGATATAAAATTTAACTTTATATATATATATACATATATTCATAATAAATATAAACGTATTTAAAAAATTTGCCACGTTATTTTTTGTATAGATTCATTCATAAACTTTTATAAATATTCTAAAACCACTTCGAATATAACCTTGATTAAAAAAAGGGTTTCTGTGGAAATGATTTACGTCATTTGTTATTACCTCAGTTGTCTGCTCATGTTTATTCTTTCCTTTATCGGCGAATGGTTTCGATGTTGTAACATCTGTCACGATAAGAAATAGTTTTTTATAATAATTATTTAAAATATTTTCAGGTGATGCTAGTTGGCGACTCTGCTGTTGGAAAAACATGTTTATTAATTCGTTACAAAGATGGCGCGTTTTTGTCCGGAGTATTCATCACTACAGTTGGGATAGACTTTAGGGTGAGCCATTAAACTGTCAAAAGTTGTCAGTATAAGAAAAAAAAATCTATATTTATTTAAGTAAATATAATTTTTATGTCATTACTAATAAATATAGGTATTTTGTTCGATCAAGTTCCGGTACATTAATATGATTTCATATAATTTTGAGCTGTAATTATTTTGTTCTATTTTTAAAATATACTTGTTTTTAGCATATAAGAAAGTTTGTTATCACGATATTTTTTTATTCATATATTTGTACTGTCCAAGATTTTATAAGAAACAAAATATTGTACTATACAATCATTTGCTTCCTATTTGTTTTGTTTTTGTTCTATATATAAAAATAATTGTGTGCAGAATATTTATAATATGCCTATACTGTGTATTGATTAAAAAATATGTAATAGGAGTACATAATTAGGCATGAATGCATTATTTTTATTATATTACTTTGAATGATTTACCGATTGTAGGTAAATGATAAATTTTTAATATTTTATTCTGTCTAATGCATATTTTATGGATTCAAAACGTTCTTACTAAATAAGAAGAGAAGCGAGAAATAAAAATAAAATTTTAATCATGCACGTATACTAACATGTGTAAAACTTTAATAGTTTTCTAAATAATTAAGCGAAATCAAAGGTTGATAACCTCTTAACTCATGCATTTATTGGTAAAAAAATCTGAATTTATTACTAATTCAGTTTCGCGTAGTTATATATTTTTTAGACATTTCGGTATGAATAAATAAAATTCTATTACAGTACTTCAAATGTAGAATATGTGTTCTGTCGACTGCATCTACTATTAAATTTTATTACTAAGAAACTTTTAGAGATTACAATAAAGTTTTCTCAAGTATTGTTTTATATTACAGAATAAAATTGTAAATGTAGATGACACTAAAGTTAAATTACAGGTAAGTAAAAAATTAATATTGTTTGTTTCATAACTATAAAAAATTAATTTGCATTTTCTTTAAAGATTTGGGATACTGCTGGACAGGAAAGGTTCAGAAGTGTAACGCATGCTTATTACAGAGACGCACATGGTGAGAAAATTTTTTTAAAATTAGTTTAATGTGCAAATATAATTAATCTTTCTTATAAAGTTGGAGATTTTATAATGTAATGACAGCTTAATTTAATACGTTTAAACTTATATCATAATCTGTAATCAGATAACCTAGATATACAGTTTAATTTTATTTAGTTAAATTTGTAAACAGAGTTTATTATGTAACCGTTTATCGATGTTATTCTGGTGCAGTTTAATATAAAAAGTAATTTGCAGAATTTTATAAAATTTTTCTCTTGCATTTAAATTTTAATTTATATTAAAATCTTAATTCATTAATTTCTCTATACCTTTATAACAGAAAATTCAGTTTTATATTACGAAAAAAATAAATGTAAATTAAAGAATGAAAATGGAAAATGATGCTTAATTATCATGCATTCTACTGCAAAATTTATAAATACAGTATACAATAAATCCATACTGTACAAAATTATATTAGTTATGACTCTTCTGTACAGAACAGGAATTATTTTTTCTACTAGTAGTTGTATACTATACAGGTTTCAACCACTAATGGTATCCTGTTCTATAATTAAAACTCAGAGTTTGCGCATCCTGTTGTCTACATGTACATTCCAAAGTTTTTCCGCTTTGAGATGTAGATATTTTTCCTATATCGCTTATATGTTAAAATTTTCAAGTAAATTCAAGCATGCAAATTTTGAGAGAAATTCCAGAAATGTCTTCTGAAAAATTTTATAATAAGCAAAAATCATTTTTCCAGCATCTAAATACATTAGATGTATTGTATTTATTAAAAAAATACTTCCACAATTGGAAAAAGTTCAACATTTTTTTGTAATTTAATGAACAATTCAATAAAGTTTCATTCCTAAAAAAAAAACGATTTTTCTGTATTGAATATTGATATAAAATTAATATAGATTTTCTGAAGTATTTGCGATGAGAATAATATATAAATTTATTGATTTTCCAGCACTGTTATTATTGTACGATGTCACGAATAAGACAAGTTTCGACAATACTAGAGTAAGTATATATTATATTGTATATCATTATATTTCATAGCAGTTTTTAAAAATATTTATTTATTTCAAAAACAAATAATTATTTTCAATTTTATTATATTTTATGAGATTAGTTAAACGTATAAATTTATTTTTATGAGAAATCATTAATATATCATTTATTTTTGCTCTATTTGTATGTTCTATGTTTAATTCTTTTTAATCACTTGAGATTAGTTTGTCAGCTCAATACAAAATTTAATTATTAATAAATAATTATTCTTTATTCTAATGATGAACTATTCTTCAATTTTGTAAAAAATTATTCAAACTGAATAACAAAAAATTATGATCGATTTAAAGATAGAGGTAGTTATCTCTAAATGTAAATTAATCTACTTTCTGAATGAAAATGATTAAAACAGTATGGATCAATCATGCTACCTATTGTCTTTCGATGGTTATGCATCCCACACTAATAACTTTTCAACTAATTAATACATTTTGATTAAATTTAGTAGTGATGTTCTGATATTAAAGGTAATCTCGATGCTGCATCAATTAATTTTCTATCTTTAACTGTTTAAAAATGTACATCGTTCAGGTTTCTGATATTCCCTTAATATAGAATATCCTGGATTATTATTAATTTGAATGAAATTTATCAGGAAGGCTAAGATGATAAATCATTAGCTTCTGCCTTCAATCGTTTAAAAAATGACGGACTTTAAATTTCACAGGTTTGTCTATAATAGATTATTAGGTTTATCAGGTTTGTTAATAAATTTTGAATTAAATAATTCAAAAGTTATTAGAGACAAACCTGTGAAGTTTAAAAACTTAATAATCAATCTTTTAAAAAGTTAATCTTTTAAAAAACTTAATAATATTGTCAGACTACTAAAGTCGAATTTTAGGTAAGATTAACACTGGATTCATCTGTTAACTTATTCATTCTTTTGAGATCAAACTTTAATAACAGGGCCGACAAGAGTAGGGAAACTGATAGAAAATTCGGGGATGGGACAATATGAATTTGAGACAACAAAAGCAATCCATTCCTTATTCAGCATTTTATGGAAATTAGAAGGATGAACGAATTCTAAAAAAAGGCAAAAATATTGCAAAGTAATTATGTGCAGAATATTAGCGAAAATATTTTCAACGTGCTAACTCACTACATTTTAAAGGGATAAAGAAATTAAATTTTCAAGAAAATTTTCTTTTGCAGTCCTTTTGAATAAACTGTAATACTTAAAATTTTAAATTATTTTTCTAAATATAGTCATTGCTTTAATGTTTTATGTATCATACCGATAACAATAGCTCAAGCAGAACACTTTTTCAGTTTGTTTTAAAGACAAGACTTACAAAATAGATAAGACTCAATTAGCAAGAAAATGCAATTTTTCTGAAAGTTAATGATTTCAATTTTGCGAATATAAAACTGAAAACTGAATTATAATAACTCAATATTAATTTTATATAAGTTTCTCTTTTATATTATATGTTTGTTTTTATATGTTCTTTAAGAAAAATATATATATTTTCTATTCTATGTATAATTTGCATAGGGCGTTCATTTTTATTGCACATCAATTCAAATCTCGGTTAATAACCATAATCCGAATTCCGGTCCTGGCAGCTCAAATAGTAACTATGGAATTATTTAATAGACCTTATAATGTTTATTACTATTTCTTATTATAATTATTACTGTTACAGGAAAGGCATAATTTTGAAATTATATTACTTTTATCTAACTAAATAAAAGTACAGTCAAATCCCGATAATACGCCCCCCGTTAAGCCGCCACTCTCGCTGACCGCCAAAATTTTGGCGGAACGGTCTTCCCTATGTTAATGAAATAGGCAAACCCCGATAAGACGCCATCCGCCGGTAGAAACGTCTAAACAAATATTCCTTTTGATATTGTATTTGTCCTCTTTGATCCGCTAGGGGCGTGTAAGGTGACTTACAATCCGAAGTTCATCAGTACTGTATATATTAATAGAATTATAAGCTCTCTGGATTCATTTGTAACCAGCGGGTGGGAGAGATGAAGTTAATCATGTGTCTCTTTCTTCTTCTTCACTTGATAATATGGAGGCTATAGCTCGAGCCTTTTCCTCCGATGACGATATGTGTCTCTTTAAGCCTGGTTCACACCTAAGTTGTAGAAAATTTAAGATAGTTAAGAACCAGATCGTTTCCATCGTTTATTGCGTACTGAGCAAATAAGGATACTATACAGTAAGCTGTGTACATTGTGTTTTACAGAGAACTCAAAGTAGAGGATCAGAACAGCAAATGGACATGTTTTTTATATAGTACTGTACATATACGGTACTTATACTATACTGTAATGTATACAGTTTTTTACAAATGTTAAGTTTGGATGCTAAATATAAATGTACTGTATTTTATTAAATTGAATAAATTCGGAGTTCAATTTCATTTCTATACTACACGTGTTTTCGATAAACCGCCAACCCCGATTAGCCGCCAAAATCATCGTCGAACGGATGGTGGCGTCTTATCTGGGTTTGACTATAGAATATTTTTAAAAGTACCGATATGCATATAAAAATAACTTTTAAGAAAAAAGTCGATTTATACTTGTATCTTTAAATTGACTTTTAATTTTTATAAAATTGTTAATTGTTAGATATATATTCCAGGAAAAGTCGTTCAACATAGACAGGTGTCCGACATATAGAGGTGTCAACTTGACAGGTTTTACTGTATAATAATTATACCAGAGCCTCTTCAGCCGTTAATTAATAATGAAATTATTAATTCACGTTTCCACTTCCCGGGACTAGGACCCAGAGGTTGGATTTTGGGAAGCATGTGTTTGGGTTATGTAATTATGTTATGTAGATGTAAAATGCTTGATATATTAAGAAAGGTATGCGACGATTGATATAATGTTCAGATTTGTGAGTAACCGTGATGGGTGTTGTTATTAAGTGTTGTAACTATATAATATGAATTAATTAAATATTAAGCAGGCACCCCGATACGGTGCATCGTTTGCTTACCGGATTTAAGCTGGCCTTGTCCACATGTACTTCAGGCAAACGCAGAAAGTTACTGATGAGCAATGAATAGACACCCTCGGATAAAAACTAAGTGCTTTAAGAGAGCTACCTGGAGAGTAAATATAATTCTGGTTACATATATAGTGAGCTACATCTCCAAACGAACTAAATGTAATTCTGGTTGCATATGTAATGGGCTACATCTCGCGGCCGCAATAATTCGAGTAAATATAATTCTGGTTACATATGTAATGGGCTACATCTCAAAACCGCGATAATTCGGAATTTGGGCATATGTAATGGGCTACATCTCGCGGCCGCGATAATTCCAATTTCACCGCAATAATTCGAATTTTGGTATCAAATTATAAACCGCGATAAATCGAAAATCGCGATAATCGAGGTATTCCTGTATAAAGATACAAGTATTATAAGATACAAATTGTTATGTTTCATCTTATATTTTGAAAAGTCATACTCTATAAGAACAATATTTATATAATATATTATTTTCAGATTGCATTTGTATCTATATCTCCACAAACAGCATATATGTCTGGATTAGAACTTCCAGGAGAAAATATTGAAACTCCAGTAAAAGTTTTAGATTGTGATACACTTTCACAAGTTAAAGAAAAAGCTTTAGATGCTATTTATCGAAATACCCCATTTTCACAGAGACCAAACAAAGATGGATTAGATTTAGGTAAAAATATCTTTATTAATATTTAAATAATGCATTTGCTATTAGATTAATAACTTGATGAAATGATAAGTGATATGTGTGTCTCATGAATTATTGCAAGTGATTGTGTGCTTATAATAGTGATCAGAGTATCACAAATAAAAAACTTTAAATAGTTTCTTTTGAATTCTTTTTAAACTTTTGATATTAGAAATTACTACAATTTCTAATATTGCAAAAATTTTTTTTGCGTTTTTCAACGAGTAAAGTATTTTATTTTTATTTCTCTCATATTTCATAGAAATCATCTTACATTAAAAAAAATATCATAAAGATATATTAGAATTCTGAATTTTATCAAATTTAAAATTATCAAATTACAATTATTAAAGAAATATTTGGTAGAAAAATAATTTCTGCCAAATATTTCTTTAAATGATGTTTAAATTTGAATTTCTTATACTTCTGATTATCTATGTAAAAATCAAATATTTTTTTACAATTTTAATGAGTAAATGACTTTTTTCTATGATGAATGATAATATTTTTATAATGAAAATAATTATTTGAAAGAAGAAAAAATACATCAGATTAGTATGCTTTTTTTTTTTTGCAAACTTTTCACTTTTTATTAATTCAAGATAAATATTTTAGATAGATTATTAGATTACATTGTCATAGCTTGTATTGAAGGAATAAAATAATAATTAAAACAAAGAAAAAGAAAACAATTGGATAATTTTAAAATAAAATCAATTTTTTTTATATCAGTTTATTTTAATAAACTGATATAAACAAGAGAGAGAGAATTACAATTTTCCCTTCTATTTAATTTTTATTGATGCTAAGTGCAAAGGTTATTCAATGAAATTGTTATGATCCATCACAATCTTGCTGACATCAGATTCTTAATTTCTTTCTGCATATCTTGCTAAATTTTATAGCAGGGGTGTCAAACTGGCGACCCTCAATGTGATCTTTTTGTGGCTCTCAATGCTCTTAACTAAAATGAAAATGAGAACAATATATTATGAGATAACAGGAAGTAATTTTTCTTTGTAGTTATGTCATATAGTACTATGATACACTAGTTTGATTTTTATGAAATGTAATTGCACGTATTACTTTGTTTCTATTAGTCTTGTCAGACATACAGATGAAACTGATATGTACCTATATATGCACAGATGAAACTGATTTTTCAGATCGGTGATACAAACTAAGTGCTATCCTGCAAGGACTACATCGTTTTGTGCGAAATTTCTTACAAAAAAAACCCTAAATGAGAACCTGTATTTTTTATTTATTTTTTTTTTTTTGGATGGATAAATACAATGATCAAATTCCAAACAATCTCTCTTTGAAGGATGTGTATAAATGACACACTAACGGGCTTGTTAAAGTTTTATTTGTCATGTTATTAACTTATTTAAAAAATGTAAGTAGCTATGGTTATTTGAATTTATAAAATTTTAATGAAAACTTTTGTTTTTGTACAAAAAATGTGACTTTTAACGCTTAATAGAAAATTAAAGATTGATAGCGAGGAAATTGAATTTAAAAAATACGTGTAATTAAAAGCAATTATGTAGTAATTATATATTTTTGTAATATATTCATTTGATTACATAATATTTTTAATTATACTATCTATATTTCTGATTCCTTACTCCAAAATGTAATTTTAAAAAAATTTAAATTTTGTGATGGGGCCCATGGCAATCTTATAAGCTTATTAAATGGTCCTTGAATTAAAATGAGTTTGACATGCCTGCTCTATAGGAAATGCATCTTAAACCTTTGGAAATGCATTTTCAGTGAAGAGTTAAGAAGTCACAGAAAAGATAGCAACAGTCATAAATGTGCTAGTGATGAAGTTGCCATAATGATTTCTATTCAAATTTCATCCTTGGCAATCATTCTTATTATTAATTTCAAGGCAGTTACTGTTTGTCTTTTAATTTCTCATTTCATAACATGATGGATCAATGAAACAAGAATAATTAAAAGACAAACAGTAATTGATCAACTTGGTGAGTTGACCTAATGTTGATCAATCAGCTACCTACACTTTTCTTCTGTTGGTTGACTTCAATGAGCTCCATCAATTCGGAATTTCAATTGTGTAAATCTTCATGATAGGACTGTTGAGAAATTACAATTTCCATCTTTCAGTCTTTAATAGAGGAGTTAACATTTCAACATATCTGATCAGATGTTCACCAATATTGATCTATCAATTTATACTCCTGATTTCCTTCCAAAATGGAGTTGACATGTTGGGGACAACCTCCTTGATGGTGATCATCCGATCTTTGCAATACCTTTGGACCTGGGAATTACCATTTATCTTACTCTTGTAGATGGAGGATTAAGTTCATCAGCCATGGTGGGACTTCTTTAATATTAATGATATAGTTAAAACTTACCAAATGTGTCATTTAAGTAACTGAAATCACTATTTGCAGAATGCTAATAAAATTTCCTAAACTCCTAGATCTTGATGGAACAACTGTGAATTGGTGGCTCATAAAAGACAAAAAGGTTTAGGATATCTTTTGCTTCTGTCCTATTTTATAGCAAAATTTAATCACTCAAATATATAAAGGCAAATTTCAGAGGATAAGATGACAGTATCTAGACATATATTTTAAGAATTGTCCTCTGTTAATTCAGCATACAACTATGTGACAAGATTCATCCATATCCATGTGTGAATCCAAAATAGGATAATTGTCAATGATTGTCAGGATATTGTTGATCTGCATGGATTAACATTCTCTTCAGTTTTCAATGGCAACAATTTCTCTGATTCTTTTCAAACTGTAAAGACTCATATAGAATGCTCCCTGAATATCAAGTCTTTTTATACTTAAAGATTACAACATTATTTTTTATAAGTTTTGCATTGCATTATTTAGATAATAATGCAAAATGTCAAGAATTTATTGTATGTATCTTTTTAACAGTTAATCCAAGTCATTAAAAATACTATAGCACTGCTCACTTGTAACCATTAATAAGTGAAATTTAAACTTACAAATACTAAAAAAATTTATAACTGAAATTTTTATGTGAATAAGCAAGTTTACATATATTAAGTTCATGAATATGGGAAGTTTAATTATAATGTATTATATTAAAATTTTTATGCTGATTTTAATATATATAAAAGGATTTTCTTTACTTAGAAATTCATTTGATAAAATAATAAATGAATAAAAAAAATTATGCTTTTTATTTTATTGTTAGACTAGTTTTGTAATTCTAGTAATTATCTATACTTATACTTTTTTAATGATTATCTATACACCTATCCCTCGATTTGCACGATACTCAATTTACACGGTTTTTAAATGAAAACGAAAAATTTTTTGGCGGTTTCGCTTTTACACGGTTTTAAATGAAAACAAAAAAATTTATTTTTTACTCAATTTACACGGTTTTTAAATGAAAACAAAAAAAATTTTTTTTAGCACTCAGTTTACACGGTTTTAAAATGAAAACAAAAAAAATTTCTTTGCTAAAGGGTTTGTTGTTTTGCATTATGTCATTTATAAATTAAAAGAGTATCATATTGTCACTTTTTGTGGATTTACGAGTTTCGTAGAGATTAATAAAGAGTGAATACAGTTATTTTGTATAGTCCAATTTATTTACACACAAAACAAAATAATCTTGTCTCACTATACCTAAATTCAATTCAAAATCCAATACAAAATTCAATAATTATCTCATACAATACTCACTAATCTATGTCTTTAATTCAGAATTCACAGTTCTTCTTAGTCCACTTTTGCTTTCACAATTTATCGCTCACTTTTAACTTCTACTGTCCAAGTCTCGCAGTTCAATTAAACTCAACTCAGGCTTGCAGTTTGCCTATTTATACAATTTTCCTACATTTTAGATTGTATGACAATTGTTGAGTTAAGAATCATCTTGTTTCTAGAAATTCTGTAACAAATATTCCTTTCTGCTGAGTTCAGCACCCCATTCAGTTACACCAGCACTACCAAAGAAAAGGAGTATTCTAGCTTTACAAAACTCTGAATAAGAGTAAAGACTGGTTTTTATTTCTGTTTTTTTAAGTTATAGCTGTTATGAAGGTTATTTATGTTTGAATTATTTTATTGTTTTATTTGTACGGAATATTGTTAATTTGTTTTTTTTGTACTGTATTCGTGTTAATTAATGTTTGTTTTCATTTTCAAAAATAAATTGATAAAGTATAAGCATTAAATTGTCTCATAAAAATTAATGAACCAATCCCCTTGTTTTTCTTGTTTCTAGAAATTCTGTAACAAATATTCCTTTCTGCTGAGTTCAGCACCCCATTCAGTTACACCAGCACTACCAAAGAAAAGGAGTATTCTAGCTTTACAAAACTCTGAATAAGAGTAAAGACTGGTTTTTATTTC
>AYEL01092043.1:0-15651 GCA_000484575.1 Olivierus martensii | reverse complement strand
ATACAATTTTATATATATAAACACAATTTATACACAATATATATACACAATTTTCAGGAACTTAACACAGATTTAAATGAATACTCATTTTATATATATATAAATATATATATATAAAATGGGTATTCATTTAAATCTATGTTAAATTCCTGAAAATTGTGATGTTAACTGAAACTTCTTCTCAGTGTGTTGAGCCTCCAACTTGCTCTCCACTTTGTTCTGTTCTAAACTTTCCCTCCAATCACTCAGATCCTCCAACACACTATCTATCCATCATCTTCATGGTTTTCCCAAAGGCCTTCTCAATTGAATGTCTGGGATAGAGACCTATTTAGTAGTCTTCCCCAGCATTCACTATTCCCATCCAAATCATCTTAAGCAACTGGCTTTAATTTCTTCTGTAATAAGAGATTTACTGTAGCATTTATGTTGTCTTCATTTGATCTTCATTCTTCTGAATTTATATATTTTGTTGGGCTAGATATTTTATGCAATAATTTTTTCAAAAACTTGTAGGATTTTTTCATCTTTTTTGGTCAAGCTCCATGTTTCTGCTCCATATGTGACAATAGGATGGATTAAAGTTCAAAAATGTTAATTTTTGATCTTAGAAAGAGGAGTTTTAATGATGATGATGCTGGACAGAAATGAATGACTTATTACCAGTATTGATTCTGGATTCTATTTCAGCCCTAATGTTGTTGTCACTGCATATCATTGTATCTAAATATTTAAATTTATTACTGTTTTTAAATTTCATGTTGTTAAATTGAGAGTATGAGTAAAAGGATGGTCTGCTCATGACACTCAAAAATTCTGTCTTGGCTTGATTTATGAGTAGTCCTATTTTTTTCTGAAGAGATCCTGAGAACTTGTAGTGTGGAATTTATATCATCTTGATTATCTGCAATGATATCAATGTCATCTGCATATCTCAAGATCAATGATTTATTATTTATTATTTCTTTTAGGGCCGTTTGCACGACTTTCGGTTTAATCTGCAGAATAGCTATTCTGTAGAATAACTCTAACCCATTCGAAAATCTAAAGATTAAGTACAGAGTGTTGCATGACGTAAAAGATAGCTAATCCGAGTTTAATATTCAGTAGCAAAGATGGCGGTGCGCAGACCAAGAAAAATTTTCGGTTCAAGACTTTTAGGTTCTACGCATTTATTGTTATGAATAATAAAAAGCTCTTATTTTATTAATTTCTTTCGTGTTTTGAAGTCAGATAGATTATACGAATCTTAAGAAGAGTAATGATTTATAATTTTAATGTATTTCTTCTTAAGGTATTTACTATTTTCTATATTTGCAGCTTGGCTTTTTAAGATGTCGGCACGTACCGGTTTAGATATTGTATATGGAAAAATATAATTTCATCGTTCATTTTATCGAATCCTGCACCATATAGAAGTGCAGTTCTTTTGGAAAGTTTTCTCTACTCGTCATTATCTTTCGATTGGTACTATTTTCATTCACATGGCAGCATTGTCCAAATTTCATTACTCTACAATAAGTTTTTCTTGGTGTTGGGATTTTTTTTTCCATCAGTGTATATCAATGTAATCATTTAAATTGAATTATAATAATTCAATTAAAATAATAGAATTATAATTTAATAATTCTATTAATTTTGACTAAGATAATAATAGTTTCATTTATTAGTTATAATTTGACTATTTATCTGAAATAAAAACTTGTAAAATGTCATAGTGGATGAGTCATAGTGAGAGCAATGTTAAGATATTATTTTCTGTTCAAGAATAAGCTTTTTTCATATTAATTAATAATGAATTATAATTTATAGATGGAACTACTCTTACTGGTTAGATTAAATTAATCAGTTTATTAAATTACCTTTTTTCATTCTAAAAGTAATAATGCTAAAGTTATGTGTGTGAGGACCATAACAAATATGAATTTTAATCTTAATATGTAAGAAAAATTTAAAAACATCGAACAAAGAAATTGTAAAGGGAGAAAGAACTTTAAGGTTGAAAAAAAAAGCATCAAATGAGTTGCACTGCCCTGTGCAAAACTTCGTTCCCACGATCATAAATCAAAAACAAAAAAGGATTATGTATCGCAGGCAAAGGACTGTGCTTGTGCAGATGTCGGGGACTAGTACAGTAGCTCCCACCTGCAAAAAGAAATAATAAACAATAGTTGGGCAAGCATCAAAGCCTGGGAACTTTGATTAAATGTCACATTTTGGTCCCAGGCTCAAAGATGTTATAAAGGGGATTTGCTGCCCGCATCGAAGAGACTGGATAGGAGAAAGAGGATGCAACAGCTTTCACTGCAGAGATTTTACAACCACCTTCCCATTCCTCCAGCTGCATTGCACCAATAGAGAGTCAGATCCCACCTACAAGAAGAAAGATATTTCCATCTTGAGGCATCAATTAACAACGAAAGTAGGGCACTTTCGAAGAAGATCCCCAAAAACTAGCTTTGTCCCCAAGTGGACGAAGATCCACTTAGGGACCTATTTATATTTGATGACTAGTCCATAGTTTTCTGGGGATCTTTGAACTTTGAACTGTAGACAATCAGTGTTGTGTTAAGTCAAGTTCTGCTAAGAATCTTCTGTTTCATAAGATATTTATCCTCCCAATTTGGGTTGTAATGTAATTATCTTTCTCACAAATAAAGATCCAAGGTTTTAGCCATAAAAGTTGCTTGTCATTGTGTTCCTGAGCACCTCTCCATCCTTACTCACACATCGTTATCCACTAGGCAAACCCTCGTTTGTCCGTATCATCTCGTGCTGATACTGATTGATGTCAGATCCTGATGATATCCATGCAAGGTAAATGAACAACAGCTCAAAGGCAGGAAAATATATTAACAACAGTTTAATACAGGATAGTAGTGCTTTCAATTACATAATCCTCATCAGCTACCATAAACATGGCGAGTTAAACAACTGTTCTATAGAACGCGTTTAACTCAGCATTCTATAGAACAGTTGTTTAACTTGTTATGTTTATGGTAGCTGATGAGGATTATGTAATTGAAAGTGCTACTACCCTGTATTAAACTGTTTACTATGTAGTTAAACTGTTGTTAATATATTTTCCTGCCTTTGAGCTGTTGTTCATTTAGTTTGTAACGTTTGGCAGTGTAAAGTGTCTGCAATTATTGATCCATACAAGGCTACCTGTGTAATTATATTGCCTGCTGGTGTCTCACATATACTTTTTCTGTCTATTATGTGCCAGTTTACTTAATCATAAAATAAGTTTCTTTCCCATATTCTCAATTCATGTTTTTTGATTTTAAAAAATAGGAGGAAGCAACAGTCATCAAACCTCTAAATCCTGGCACACCACCTATTGTAGCTGAATCATTGGAGATTTTAAGACAAAGAAAACAAGAAAACCTTGTCAATGACAAACTCGTGTGGGAACCACCCCACCCGTGGATATATGCAGTTAATAACCAAAATTCGTAAAAAAACTGTATAATTTTTAATTTTTTATTTTTTATTAGTTTTTACTAGTTTTTATATCTTGTATATATATAAATATTATAATCGCTTATTTTATGTATCACTAAAAATGTAAATATTATGTAATCCTCCTGTTAATATTTTATAATCAGTAAAGTCACCCAAAATTTGTTAATTTAAAAGATTACAGTTGCCACAGCAACATTGTTGTTATTCCTTTTTCAAAAGTTTCTTCAAATGTTGCATTCGAATCCTTTTTGAATGCATTTTAGAATTACACTCTTCAATTGCTGATTATAATTCTTCATGAGGCTACAGAATCGTTAGAACTAGCTTCTTTTCAACATATAACCTATTAATTATCCTTCTTAATAACTTTGTCAAATTCAATTCTTCAAAATGGACTGAACTGTTTTGGGATCACATTTTTAATTGTTATTATTATTGTTGTTATTTTTTCATTTGATTATTAATAATTAAATTGTAATCTTTATTATGTTTGATTTTCAAATGATACATTTGACTGTTTGATCTAGTTTTGGCTGAAAAATATTTTATATAAAAGATTGAAAACATTATTATAAGTAATAAAAATTTATTTTCAATCCTGTGTAGGATTAAAATGAATCTTAAATTGGATTTTAATTATCTGCAAATATTTACAAATTATTTGCAAAACAATAAATTTTACTTTCCTATTTTTTTTTACACTGAATTTCTATTTTGATTCCAAGTCCTCTGAATGGAAAGCCAAAACATTTGATTGCACCCAGTCAGTGCAATCAAATGTCCTGTGTATAGTTCAATTAATACATTTTTTTAGAGAAAATATTATATACTTGAGTTAGATAACCAATCATAATTCAACATTTACTTAGGAGATTACACTATCCAAATAATCCTAATTATTTGGATAGTGATCCAAATTCCCCTTAGTGATTTATTTTTGAATTAACTGCCAAATTAATAATTATTAATTAATTTATACTACAATGCCACAATTTGTTGGATTAATAATTAATTTTTTTAATAATTAATTATTTAAATTTAGGCTAAGGTGGTGCCATCTGATATTTAATAGGGTTATTTAATTTTATAAGGGGGAATTTGGTTAGATATATCTCAAGATGGTGAATACGACCGTAACTGAGGCAATGTTAAACAAGGACCCACTGTACTATAATCTTAAATTTTCAGGTTCATACTATTTCAAAAATATCAAATAAGATCTGTTTATGTCTTCAAAGCAATAATTTCTTTTTAAAATGGTTACAAGAAAGTTATCAATATATCTCAATATAAGCAAATGAAATCATAGTTTTAATTAATGTAATAAATAGATTTTGAATGTTTGTAAGATATTTTAGCTGAAAATTTAAATAACTTACTTTTTTAAAAATTAGAAAAAATGGTGGTCTTCTATAAACACACTTAACTTCTTTATTAGCAGATTTTGTTAATTCTCTGTGATATCTATAATATCGCTATAAAAAAGTTAATAAGTTAGATAGTATATTTTCAATTTATAAAATGAAAATTTACAAATATTTTGTTGAAATTCAAAGAATTTGATATAGGCAAACAAATCAGCATATGTTTAATGATTAAGAAATAAACAAGTATAAATTTAAAGAATAGATATATAAAAAGTCTCTTTCTTAGGATATGATATACAGGTAGGCCTCAATTAGTGCGAGTTTGAATAATGCGATATTTGATTAGTGCGACTTATAAAAATGATACTATTTTTCAGTTAGTGTGAGCAAATATTCGATTAATGCGAATTGTAAGCATAGACCAGTCTTACTAACAAATTAACCAAACTTCCCCTGGTGGATAAAGTTTAAGTTACATTTTACAACGATTATTTTTAAATCAAAGCTATGGTGCCACGATCTATTGAGTTAATAATTAATTAATTAAATTAGAATTTAGCACTAAAGTGGCGCCATCTAGTAATTAATGATTAAACTACAATTTTCAAATTTATTTTCCCGAAATAAAATTTTGCTTCGCTACCGCACCAGAATCGAACCGGGATATTTGGGTTAACACCCCAACGTTGGGGCGTTAACCCAAAGATCCTGGTTCAATTCTGGTCATAAACGTCCGTCCCCTTTTAGGATGTCAATTAATTAATGTTAATTTTCGGTTAGTAAAACCGGACAAGGAGCATTCCAAGAACAGTCACTTGGCTTTGAAGGGGTGAAACACTAGAAAGATGGGCTCTTTGCCATTAGCTATTTAACATTACTATTACTCAGCTTTGTTATCGTATACATACAGTATAGTACAGAATTTTCTCTTTTAAAAAGTATCAAAATGGATGAAAGGAAGAACACTTTTGATGATAAAACAGGAAACGAAAAAAAGAAGAGGTTAGTGATTATGCTAGTGCAAAAAATGGATGTGATTGAAAAACATAAAAGCGGAATTCAATTTCCACTTTTGATTTGGTGGTTGGTTTGATGATGGTATGAGACGCAATTTCTAGTAAGTTATTAATTAAGATGAAGAACAATGATGTAAAATATGAAAATAAATATTTCTTAAACAGTTAGTATTGTGGTTATTCATTGTGAGGCTGGAATCTCACAAAGCAAGAACCAATTACCATATTTTACATATAGTTAATACTTCAAATAATGTGAGAAATTTGTGGGATCCATTATTCGCACTAATCGAGGCCTACCTGCATAATATGAATCAGTTTCAAAATTAATCACAAAAAATTCCCTTAGAATATGTATCTGTATATAAAAGATTTAATTTTAATAAAAAATTGCACTTTGTATAATGTATTTAAAAAGTAAGTAAAATATTTTGTCAATATTAGATTATGCTAATTTAAAATCACTTCCTTATAAAACTGAAATAAAATTATATTTATAAATAATTTTAGAAATTAATTTATTTTAAAATATTTCAATGTATTATTTATATCTAGTTACAAACAATATCATTTGAATATCTTTTCAATTACAATATAATTAATTATCTAAGATCTAATTAACTGAGAGAACAAATTTACAAAATAAATTTATATTTCTGAATTATTAAAATGTATATACTTTGATATTTCTTTCAATAAATCAGACAAAAGATATTAGATATTCTGATAAAATATTTATTAAATATTTATTTTATATCATATTCAGTCCATAATTTGTGCATATTTTCTTAAGATTATTATTGTGAATCATATATTGACTAATTTAAATATAAATATTTATCTAAAATTATTTTGTTCAGACAGCACATTTAATTGATCGTTATAAAATTTCATGAAGATATGATAAGAACAAAAATTAAAAAATTGAACATTGATAATCAGTACAAATAACATATTTAATATTTTTTGTTCTTGAGTGATGAAATTATGAGCGCAGAAGAAAAATTAAGTGCAGTTAATAATGAGATGTCATCAATATAAAGATTATTTACAAATGGTTTCAATGATTTAGAGATGACAAGCAATATTGAGAATAAGTTCATTCTAGATATCCTGTTAGGTTCAGCAACAAAGCAATCATAGTTTTGTGAGTGAAGAGACAGAACTAATAGTATATCAGATCACAGAAAAATCCAATACATTTCATGGAACCATATAATTTCATCCATATGAGACAGGAAAAGTATCCAAGATTAAAAAAGCCCAATGCCACTTAAGCTATGCAAGTGGCATTTGGACTTTTTTAATCAATTTTTTTAATACAGTTGCAATGCCACTTAAGCTTTTGCAAATCATAATTAACAACAAATAAACATCTGCATTTCTTTTTTAACTCACTATGTAAAGGAACCATTTCTTGACAATAATGAGGCAGCTAATGCAAAATGGATAATCTTTTGTTATTTCATAAGAAAAAGAAAATGGACAATTAAAGATAAGAAGTCAAAATTAATAGTTGAGAAGGAATGCATCCAAAAAATACTTTTATCCATTTATGAGATATGTACAATGTCATCTATTTTGAAATTTTACATTTAATAAAATAATTGATAACAACTCTCAACATTAAATATAGAATTTATTAAAAACTTCAGGTAGTGAATTAACAAAAGGTTTTTGCTCCAATAAGATAATGGTAAACTACACATTGTGCACGACAGAAAATTAAGAATTTCAATTAGGCATTCAGGCCTCATCTATCATATTTGCCAGATTTAGGCTAAATGGGTCACCATCTGTTTCTGATCTAGAAATTTTTACTGAGAAAAATTCAATACTAAAAATGAAGTCAAACCAGCAATGTCTGATTATTTTATATTGAAACTAGAGAAATGGAAAAGTAAAAAGTGTGGACTGAAAAAGAGCATAATTGATGTGTGTAAGTTAACTTTGAAAATGTATGATCAAATCATAGTGAGTATGAAATAATAAATGAAGATTGATGAAAAAAATGAATATCTATTAAAACACTATGATAAAAATTAATTAAGATTATTCTATCCTTCATAATTTTTTATTATTATTTATCAGAATCACTTCATACTCATTATGATTCTAATAACAAATAACAATGAAAAAATAGTATAGGTTAATGAAATAATGATATTTTAAAAACTTTTTGGATAGCAGAATTGTGAAAGACAAACTTAACTATAGACTATTAAAAAATTAATTATGAAGATAAATATATATTTATTCTACTTCACAATTAAATATTTTAATATTATGAAAACAATAAAATATTATTATTATTTATAAATCTTATACTTACTATTAAAGGTAATGCAAAGTAGGTATCAAAACAGGCTAATAAAACAAAAAGTGCTGTTATAAAATAATAAATAGCAGCAGTTTTCAGATTTGGAGATGCTAAAAATATACATAAAATACTTATTAGAATACAGATTTATTCTTGAAAAAGATGAAAATATAAATCAAAATTTTAATTAAGATTAAGAATGTCTTATGTTTGAAAATTCTAAAATCTCTAATTTATTACATATGTTCTTTGTGCTTAAAGACAAAGAATTTGATGATGAAAAATTTTATAATCAAAAGCATTTCTCTAAAATAGTGGCTCAAATTTGTAGCATGTGACACCTTGTTTTTTTGCAGTCCGCATTGCATTTATTATAATTGCAAGAGCATATAGAACAGTGAGGTACAAAAAGTGGCCCGGCAAGTCATTTTGTGCGGCATTTCTCTAAAATAGTGGCTCAAATTTGTAGCATGTGACACCTTGTTTTTTTGCAGTCTGCATTGCATTTATTATAATTGCAAGAGCATATAGAACAGTGAGGTCCAAAAAGTGGCCCGGCAAGTCATTTTGTGCAGCCCGCAAGGCTTTCACAATTTGTGACATATTATTTTTTAATTTTTTTTTTCACTTTAATTTATTACTTTTTTAAGAGTGATAAAAAGAATTCTAAAATGAATTACATTAACTCAATTAATTAATTTTTCTTAATTATTAGTAATTATTAAAGATTAACAAGCTATCAATGACATGACACTTTTATAACTTTCAATCATATCAATTTTATTTAGTTTTAACTATTTCAGTTTAAAGTTTTGAATTATGACTGTATTTTAAAGTTATTTTTTGGTTTCTAACACTCACCATTTCAGTGATTGTGTGACCATTGTTGTGAGATTCTATTTTAATTTTATTTTATGTTTCAATTTAATTTAATTTTTATTTTACCATGAGTTTGCTGCATTTGTGAAATGAATGAGAAAAAACATAAAAGAAAAAATGAAAATTGAGTATATCAGGAGCTGTGGAAAAATGACTTTTTCATAGAAATTACAATTAAACTGCTTTGTTTAACAAACATTTTCCTAATTTTTGTGATTTTGGTCGGAAAATAATATCAATGTTTGGTAGTACTTATTTGTGTGAAAATGCATTTTCTAACATGACAATAGTTAAGAATCGATTCAGAACCTGCCTTGGAGCCTTGGAAATTCTTCTCTTTTACATATTCTGTGGTTAACCACAACAGGAATGAATATAAATATCAAGCCCTTGTAAATGCTGCTGCCCTTGTCATTTATCACAGGTGAATAGGTACATACATACTTTTATTGTATTTTTTAACTGTTTATATTTTATAACTTTTTGTTAACATGTAACATGTTTATTGGATGCAATCTGGTAAATACAATTTTGTAATAAGGTTTGTTAATCTGGAAATAAAATTTGTTTCCAAAAAACATTATATTTTTGTGTTCCGTTTGCTGAGACAATAGTGTATCAAATACCAAAGCCCTACCCCTTTTTTGTAACTGCAGCCCTCCATATCCTCTAGTAAACATGGCTATGGCTCTTGAATTCATTATAATTGGACAGCATTGATATAGAAGATATTTAGAAAATAATCACAGTCATTTTTCATGAAATATTTGGAAATTACTAAAATTTAAAGTGTCTTATTAAGACACTTTAAATTTTAGTAACTTCCAAATTATTTTAGTAACTTTTTTAGTAAAATTATATTAAAATTCAGTAAAGCATAATAAATTTTTAAATTAGAAATGAAAGTTTTATATTGAAAAAAATTCAATCAAATTGAAAAAATTATACACAAAAAGCAATATATCATTAAAAAAATTAATATGTAAATAGTTAAAATAATCAATCTTTCACATTATTTACCTCATATAAAAATTTTTACCCATAACACATTAATTTTAAATGCTGCCTTCAACCAACCAAAGATATCTAAAGTGACTTTTTTTGAAGAAAATGAGTTTAAGGTCCCTGATCTAGAATAATAAAGTTGTATTTTCCTTTATTATGCTTAATATGCTGTTTATAACATTAGTATATAAATCAAGGCCATGAATTATAATCTTATTATTTACTCCTGAATTCAAATACAATATATTTTTAATTTTTATAACAATATAAGCATTTTTTAACTGATTTAAGTGTAAATAAAAATTCCATCATTGCTTACAGCAATATATTTTTGATAAATAATATAAAAGATTTTTATCTAAAATAGTTCTGATCAATTTAGAATTAAGATTTATATAAGAATAAACATGCATATGCTATACTATATAAGACATAATCTGAAAAATTATATAAATTTTAACATAAATGTTGAATTTACACATTATAACAACAACTTATGCAACAATTCTTTATTTTTTTCAATAACATGGAGAATTTTTAGTTTTCTTTATTAATTTCAGAGTGCTGATTTCAGATATGACCCTAAAAACCCTTTAGCACATAAGATTATTTTGTTACAGTAAATATTATTTTTTTTTGTTTGGAACTAAATAAGGAGAAGAAAATTTGATACTGCTTTAGTTTCAGAAACTATTGCACAATTCACTGGGAATATTTATTGCATGATTTACAGATAGAGCTTGATTCCATTTATCAGGTCAACGACTCCCAAAATTCCAATATTTAGTCTGTCAAAAATCCCCATGAATTGTAGAAATCATCACTGCATGAAGAGAAAGTGGAAGTTTGGGGCATCATATTTCCATGGAGGATTATAGGTCCAATCTCCTTTAGAGAAATTCTGAACACAGTTGCATATTTACAGATTTTTACAGAATTTGTTGAAAAATGGGATAATGTGGAACTGATAAAAAGCAACTTCTATCAAAGCAGCATAAGATATCACACATTGTGGATATTCAGAGAGAGGAGTTGTTTGTTGACTGCATCATTTCAAAGAATCTGGGATACCATACCTTTCTGATCATACCAATTCAATCGTTTTTGTGGGACTATCTTAAATAAAGGGTTTTACCCAGAATGATACAAACTTGATGACTTAGAGGAGAACATTGTAAAAGAGATCAGTAATACTAATGGTGATATATTGAGTTATATGTTAGTGACAATATGAAGTACCCCAGTAGCATATGCCTATCAGTAGTGGCAGTCACTTTTGGTATATATATAATAATATATGCCAAAAGTGATGTGGATATCATATATATATGATATCCACATATGGAACATTAAACAAGGTACATCAAAAATTTTATTAGTTTCTATTCATTCATCACCATGCTAAAACAAAAACTTTCAATTTTGATTTATATGAATTACTCTATATTATTTGGATCTGATAGAAAATCATATGCACTAAAACTGATCAAAATCAACTAATTATTACTGTGTATTAAGTGAATTTCATTTAAATTGGATAATACTTATAATAATATATCATTTGGACAAACAAACTTCATACCTGATATGATCAAACAGCAATCATTTATAATACAATTGACTCCTCTAATATACCCATGTGAGCTGGGCAAACTGGATTGCTATTGGGGGCGAGGCTGTGCGCAAGGTTTTGTGCACCGCAAGTCACGTGCGCTCCATGCACTCCGTGCATGTGTGTTCATGAACTGAAGCATCGTTCGTAAAGCGAAGCAAAATTTGTTTACAAATTGTTGTTTATAGACCGATTTGTTCGTGAACCGAGACGTTCGTGATCCGAGGTATCACTGTATTTTCAATTTTGTTGATATTGGATACTTAGTTATTGCTTTACAAATTCTTTAACTGTTTATGCAAGATGCAAATATATATTTAGGGATTTAGAAATCATTTCATATGAAAGCAACAATCATAAATGTGAAGTTTTGTAAGCTCAATAGTCACCTACACAATTATGTACAGTGGTTTCCGGTTATAATGCAGGTTTGCGGAGTGGTGATCTGACCCGTATTATAAGACAACTGCGCTATAACCGACGGCATCTCTTATTTTTAATTTAGTGATTCTAAATTAGAGAAAGCTGTCCAATTTATCCAAGGTTTGTAATGATCCTTTTTCTGCAATCCATCCTCGTATTGTGATGGATAGATGTCGAATATTTGATGTATTATATTTTTCTCAGAATCTCTTTCAAACAAATGAAGAACATGAAAGATCCGCAGTATATCCAAATCCGTAGTATAAACGCGAGCGTTATATCCAGGATGCACTGTTCTTGGTAAAGAAATAGGACCAAAGTCTTTTTTTTTTTTTTTGAAGAAAACTTTATAGAACAGAACCTTGTAAAACAAATTAAAGGCAAGTTCCTTTAAAATGGAGACTATGTAGATAGAATTCTCTTCTTATATAAAAAAATTTTAATAATAATAGTTTTGAAAATATTCTGCTTTATGTTATCATTATATTTTATAAATATATAAGAATGATTAATTATATGATAATGATTATTTAAGGTTTTTGATTTTCTTGATAAACATTTTGAGCCATGTGGTTTTTATTTACTAGTTATATAGTACTCTGAGCCTTATATCTAACAATATATAAGTACATGCAGATATTACAGGAAAATCTGTGCTAGGCGGCCAGCTTTCGGCAGCTGAAATTGTGGCCACCAAGCACAGGTTGGCCACCAGACACAGTTAACTACAAATTTCTTTATTAAACATCAAAGTTTAAAATACAAAGCTTATGACACCGTTTCACAGTTCTTAATTAAATCTAAGGAAAGAAATCATTAATTAATGTCTGTTTTCGGGATTTGTTTCACTTTAGAATGCTCAGCTGATAGAAGATCTAGAGTCCATCTGGCATTTCTGATCAAAACATGATTTATTGGCCACCTATAGTCTGTTTCAAGATAACCTTACAGCCGAACCACCAAAGATATTTTATACTGTATTCATACACGGATAGAAGATCTAGAGTCCATCTGGCATTTCTGATCAAAACATGATTTATTGGCCACCTAAAGTCTGTTTCAAGATAACCTTACAGTCGAACAACCAAAGATATTTTATACTGTATTCATACATGATTTGTAAATAACAATAATTCGTTAAATTTTGTCACGTGATTTTAAAATATATATTTTAAAATCATCTCAAATTTTAAATATTTTGATATTTTATTTCCCAAAACAACAAATTATAGGATAATATGTCATTTTTATATTTTAAAATACTAATATTAAATTTAACTAATAGTGACTATTTTCCTTTTTGTAGAAATACCCACAACAATGGTAATGATTTATTGTCAGGTTATCTTGAAATAGACTACAGTAGATGTTGCACACAAGGTGCTGAAATCAAATATCACTGGCCATGGCCACGGAACACAGATGGCTATTTTACACAGTTTAAAAATACAATATGCTTGGGCAGATATTAAGGTGGCCACAGCTTGCAGGTTGGCCACCAGCACAGGTTTTCCTGTATAAGATGTTATTTACAATTTCTCAAAACATAAATTTATATAACAAATAATTTACAGATCCACTACTCAGGTTCCTGTATAAGATGTTATTTACAATTTCTCAAAACATAAATTTATATAACAAATAATTTATAGATCCATCTAATTACTACTACTACTCAGGATTAATGACTTTAATTAGCATTAGGACTAAGAAGTATGTTGATTTTGAATTTTTCGTAACTAGTAATATATATGTTACAGTAAAAGTGATTAATTGGTGATTAAGAATAATGGTAAGTTTGATAAATTTCACTTAAACAATCATCTTGGTAAGTTTGATAAATTTCACTAAATTTCTCACTTTTACTGGTGATTTTACATAATTTCCAAATGAAGTTGGTAAATTTGATAAATAGGATAGAATTTTACCAGCTGTTATGCATAATTCCCAAATGATTTGGTAAGTTTGATAAATATTGCTGAATATATTACTTTTAAAGCAATTTTTGCTTAATTTTCAAAATATAGATCATAAATTTGATAAATATCATGAAATTTCCCACCTTTTTATTGTTTTAATTAATTTAATTATAGAATTACTGTTATTTTATAATACATCTTAGCACTCATTTATTTTTAACTTCGATTATCTTTAACCATTTCAGTACATTTTCAATGTCATCTTCCACACCTTCCTTGCAAATCTGCAATTCAAAGATGATGCTTTCCAAAATCTTTTTGAGGATACGAATTTGAATGGAGCAAATCATAGCTCTGATATGATTTTTGTGATAAGTTGTTTCAATACAGGTATTATCCCAAGTCATAACATAGGGAAGTATCTTTACTTGGCTGAATTTGAATGGAGCAAATCATAGCTCTGATATGATTTTTGTGATAAGTTGTTTCAATATAGGTATTATCCCAAGTCATAACATAGGGAAGTATCTTTACTTGACACTTATACATCATACTCAACTCATAAGCCATTAATTCATATTTCCTCATTTTTTTCATTCTCAACTGATGTTAACAAATCCTCATTTATGATTTCAATCTCAATAAGATATAATCTTTCTTCTTTTTTTTTGTCTCATACAAAAATATGTTCAAGTTTTATAAACATCTTTATCCGGGTGTCAACTCTAATTTCCGATTCTTCATTTGCGATTATTTCTTGAACCAAGTGAGATCTTATTTTCTTTGACCGCTTAAAGCTGAACTTATTACATAAATGAAGATGAATGCAGTGAATACTTCATTACTTAATGAGAATACATTATTAATCAAATTTACCATTCTAGACTGGAGATTATGCGTAATGTCTGGTAATTTTGATTAATTAAGCACAATTTATCATATTTACCACTACAAACCAGCGAATATGCATAATCATCAATAAATGTGATAAATTCACAATATATGAAAAAATTTATCACTTTTACTGAAATCATTAATGATTATACACAATTACCAGCAATTATGCATAATCACCAGATTAATCACTTTTACAGTAGCATATAAATAATCTCTACTGCTGTTTATAAAATTTATTTCTCAAAATATTTTTGCTTCTTGACAGCCAATGATTAGAGGTAAAATATAAATCATATAATACAATTAGAAAAAAAAAATACATTAATAGAAAAGAAAATTTTAAATATTAGCCAAATTAAAATTAAATAGAACATAAAATATTTCAGAACCAAAAATGCAAAAGTTTTATATTAAAAACAGCAATATGGATTATTATCACTAAAAATATTGGCCAGAATAACGTATCTATATAAAAACAAATTTAATTTCACACAGACTGGAACTCTTTATGACAGTTGATTAAAATTTCATGCCAAAAAAAATGATGATCCGCATTATAATACAATAAATATACCTGTTCTTTCTTCTACTTCTCCATATTTTGGAGCATTACACATGTTACATTGTTGTCTACGTGCCCAGTTAACATTTCCACATCTAAAATTTTAATAAATATTGAATATTTAACTTTAACTAATAAAATACTAACTGTCATTTAAATAAATAAATAAATAAATATATATAT
>AYEL01092042.1:0-13643 GCA_000484575.1 Olivierus martensii | reverse complement strand
AGAGATCATATCAGGTCCGGAGGCCCCGTTTAATTTGATCATCTGTTAGCAACTAGTGCATCAAAATTTTCCTTTCATCATTGAATACCTCGCCGCAGTTTGTGTATGAATTAAAGACTGATAATTTGGACTAAAGACTTTGTGTTACATCTTGTGTGGAACCTACTACGATCAGCTGGCGATAAATTGTGATTATCATCATAATCTAGAATTAACAGGTATCTCTCTCTCAAATGTTGAGAGTTGTAATTATAATGTGAAGTCTCTCTAATAAAGGAAGTTGTTTTTAATTAAACGTTGTCTCTGTTCCATCTGCCGAACCTCATTACACATCCTTACACGCGTCTCTCACAGCTCTTTAGGCCAACGCCTGTCAACATCGTCCTCGGGCACGCGGGCCGTGGGGCCTCCTGCGGGCCTTACAATTGGTGTCAGGAGTGGGGTAGAAGAGGTTTAAATCGGGCCTGAAGAGGACCCGACGAGGACGAATTTGTGAGAAAAAAAATTTTTTTTTTTACTCTTCGAGATGACTAATGAGGCAGATTTGGTGGCCCGAGGAGAGATACCTTCCATCGGGCCGGTGACAGCTTTTGCTGGTATGGTCCCTAATTATGTGGGTGAATCCTCACGTGTTACTGATTTTTTGAAACAATCGAGGAGATAGCCACTTTAGCATCGTGGACCAACCGACAAAAATTAGGAATTGCGAAGGGTAAACTGACGGGTATCGCCAGGGAATATGCATGGCGAGATTTTAAAATGAAAGATATAACGAACTATAAGGATTTTAAGGCGCAGATGATAAAGAGATTCATTCAGGTGCCTTATACAGTTAGATTGCAACAATTTCACACATGCGTACAGCAGAGAGGCGAGGATGTTCAAACATATGCAGTTAGATTGCAATCTCTCGCAGCAGAAACACTAATAGAAGTAGCCAGCACTAGCAATGAGGAAAGAGCAGTAATCGAGTGAGTTCAAAGGAAATAACAGGACGAAAAATTAAAGATCCAATTTTTGCACGAGATAAATGATAGGACAAGAGATCTGTTATGTCCCAGGATCCAAAAACCTTTGAAGAGGCCTTGTTGATCACCTTGCGTGAAGAATTCATCAGAGATCTGTTATGTCCCAGGATCCAAAAACCTTTGAAGAGGCCTTGTTGATCACCTTGCGCGAAGAATTCATTGAGCAAGCACTGGTGAAACCCCGTCCCTATGTGGAAAAAATTGAGGAATTTTACGAAGTGAATGCCGCTGGTGTTGAGTCTAACACCCCTGAGCAAAATGCGAATAAAGCGATAGAGATAGAAACAGCGATTAAACAAATCAATGACAGGCTCGAGAAGTTAGAACCTCGATGAGAAGGGATGGATCCACAGCCGCCGACGACCACACAATCCATAAAACCGACCGAAACTCGAGAATCGCCGCGTTATAGATGATATAGGCTGCCTTCACATTATGAACAAGGTTGGAATCCACCACGTTACAGGCCACCGCCTTTTAATTGGTACCCACAACCTTACTTAATTGAATATCGGGATTATGATGTTAGGCCGACGTCAAGATTCACATCGCCACCAACTTTTAATAGACAACCAAGGGGTCCACGATCAATTAATTTATCTCAGACTCCACGCTTGTCAGGGCGACCATGATTTGTTCTGCAGCGAAATGTTCAAGTAAGAACCCGCGGGCAAAATCGTCAGAGTCCACAGTCTTGACTAGTGCAAGGGAAACCAGTTACGAAAATGAATAACCGCCAGCTATACGCCAACGCATCCATAGGTAAATGGAAACAAACTAATGATATTAATAGGAGTAAGGTTGTTCAATTTAAGGGAATGTATGAGACAAAATTAACTAGGGATGCTGATCCATGCCTCAAATGTTTGGTAAACGGACGAACGAGTTATCTAACAATTGATACTGGTGCTAAGGTTACATTATTGGCAAAATCTTTCATTGATTCTTTGGGGAGATGGCCGTTGCCGCACCCAGATTCAAACTTAAAATTACAAAAATATTGGTGCTAAGGTTACATTATTGGCAAAATCTTTCGTTGATTCTTTGGGGAGATGGCCTTTGCCGCACCCAGATTCAAACTTAAAATTACAAAATGTCACGGGACATTTGATTCAAACATACGGAAAATTTGTATTTATATTTAATATAGGTCCGCTGCTAAACATGCTTGCTATGTTGTAGACCCATACATAGTCACACCCAATTCATGGTATATTGGGTCGTGATATAATTACTAAATATCATTTAGATATATCGCTACACGACTCGAAGATCACTTTAGCTGATGGCACTCAGGTCACGTTTAATGGCAAGTTATGCCACGAAACGACTGTAAAACAGTCTCAACCACAAAACACCGCTGCCTATAACAGAAGTGAATGTAAGGGTGGTCCAAATGAAAAGCGCACAGGCTCACGGGTTAATAATCGCCATATTGAAGCGAAATCTGTTTATTTAGTACGAGACGAAATTATCCCGCCTATGTCGAAGGTAATAATTTTAGCTAAGGTTACAGGTATTCGACAAAAAAATCAATTAAGAGTGATAGAATAGGAAACATTGAGTGTGCCGGGATTAGCAACTATGGAAGTTTTAGTTAAGACAAAAACAAAGAGCAAAGTTCCTATTAGAATTATGAATGTTACGGCGAAAACGATAAAAAATTACGCAAACAAGAGACAGTTGGTAAATTTTTGCAAGCGACAGAAGACACTAAGGAACAGACAATTAAGGATAGGTCACAAAGGTCTGAAGTCATAGTGAACATGACTCAGAAAGAATTTGGAAACCTATTCGATTGGTCAAAAATGGGAAAGGACAAGAAGCCATTACTAGCTTTACTGTACAAGTATAAGCATGTTTTTGCAACGAATAATTTTGATTTAGGGTATTGCGATATAGTTCAGCATGAGATAAACACAGGCAACAGTCCGCTTATTTATCAACCGCCATATCGTATACCGTATGCACAGAGGGAAAGGATGAATGAAATGATAGATGAGATGTTAGAACATGGAATAATAGAACATTCAACCTCACCTTGGTCGGCGCCGGCTTTATTAGTCAAAAAGAAAGACGGCACTTATCGTTTTGTAGTAGATTATAGGAAACTTAATAGTGTCTGTGCCCAAGATCCCTTTCCGATTCCGCTAGTGTCTGAGAGCATTAGCCTAATCGGTAAGGCGAAATACTTTAGTACCATGGATACGTTATCAGGATTTTGGCAATTACCATTAGCTGAGGAGTCGAGAGAAAAGAGCGCATTCAGTACTTGTGACGGCCATTTTGCCTGGAAGAGAATGGTCGAGAGAAAAGAGCGCGTTCAGTACTTGTGACGGCCATTTTGCCTGGAAGAGAATGGCTATGGGATTGAAAAATGCGCCCGCAAGTTGGCAAAGAGCTGCCAGCCATATATTACAGGGTTTGCGAAACAAAATTTGCTTAAATTACTTGAATGACATTTTAGTGTTTAGTAAAGACTTCGAAAGCCACTTGGAAAGGCTCGAGATGGTGTTAAAACGTCTAGAACAAGCGGGAATTAAATTAAAGCCAAAAGAATGTCATTTCTTACAGAGACAAATTAAATTTCTGGCTCACGAAGTTTCGGACGAAGGTATCAGACCGGATCCTTCCAAGATAGAGAGTGTAGTAAATTTTCCTAGGCCGAAAAATGACTCCGAAGTGCGTTCATTTCTGGGTCTAACAGGTTATTATAGGCGACACATTGAGGGATACGCCAAATTAGCGAAACCGCTCACGTCTTTGTTAAAGAGTGATGTAAAATTTAATTGGGACGATTCGTGTGAGGAAGCCTTCCAAAGACTCAAGGAAATTTTGACGTCTGCACCATTGTTATGGTCACCAGATTTTGAAAAATCTTTTATCCTCAGCACGGATGCATCGAGATACGCCATAGGAGCAGTTTTATCGCAGCATGACGAGCGCGGAGAGCTGCCCGTGGCCTATGCCAGTCGAGAGCTTAGAGCACCGGAGATCAATTACAGCGTGACTGAAAGAGAATGTCTCGCGATTGTTTAAATATTTCCGACCTTATCTATACGGCCGCTCGTTCGAAATACACATGGATAGTCGTTGTTGAATGTCAAGGATCCAAGCTCGAGATTAGCTCGATGGAATCTGTGACTTCAAGAATATGATTTTAAAATAATTCACAAGCCGGAAAAGGCACATACTAATGCTGACGCGCTTAGTCAAACTGGATAGTCGTTGTTGAATGTCAAGGATCCAAGCTCGAGAATAGCTCGATGGAATCTGTGATTTCAAGAATATGATTTTAAAATAATTCACAAGCCGGAAAAGGCACATACTAATGCTGACTTGCTTAGTCGAATTCCCATAGCGGCAGTCGAAGAATATAATCCTATTTATAGCATAGAACAAATAGGCGAGCAGCAAAAATCTGATCCAAAATGTAAGGAAATTATGCAGAAATTATCAGAATCAAACTCATCTAATAATATCGACGATTATGCCAAGTACTTTCTGGATGGTAGTGGTATATTATATCGGCAGAAACAATGTCAAACGCGAAGAGAAGTTTGGCATCAATTGGTGGTGCCTAGATCAATGGTCGGATACATACTATATATCTTTCATGATGCACCTACCTCCGGCCATGTCAATGCTAAAAAGATGTGAAGGAAGATAGAACCGTAATTCTTCTGGTCAGACATGCACAAAGATATAATGAAATATTGTGAAAGTTGTCAAAATTGTGCGATGTGCTGTAGACAGGATGCTAAGCATCAGGTGCCTCTCCAAACATTTCCTAGATTAACTCAGGTGTTTGAGCAAACTGCTCTCGATATTGTGGGACCGCTAACCGTCACAAGATTAAGTAATAAGTATATTCTTGTCTTTGTGGATCATTTCAGTCGATATGCGGAGTGCATACCGTTACCGGAAATTTCTGCAAAGACAGTCGCAAAGGCTTTTGTTCTGAATATTGTGCTAAAATATTCAGCGCCAAGACAATTGTCTCTCCAAACATTTCCTAGATTAACTCAGGTGTTTGAGCAAACTGCTCTCGATATTGTGGGACCGCTAACGTATAGGAAGTGTCCCATCTGTATTAGTAATCTGTGAGTAAAACATTATTGGCAGGTATCATTATAGACTTGAGGAGGCTGATTTGATTTATGGTTTAAATTTATATTTTTTGAACAATGTTTACCAAACAACTGATTTCGAAAGCAAATTTCAAAAAATTGAAATTCGGATGGGTTTTAAAATTTGAACGTTTTCCGGGACATTTTTTTTTGTCAACAAATGACGCCACATTCCATTCTGCTAGAATACTATGTGGCGGGGCGAAACAAGCCCTTCCACAGGCTGCCCATCCCTGCGGAGGGATCAGCCGGATTGTAGAGGACGGGAATCGACGGGCCGAGCCCGGACAATATTTTCAAAGGGTAAGACCCATCGAACTCGGGTCCTCCAGAGTGGAAAGCCGAAGCGTTTCCACGCTGTCAATCTGGCCAAAATTCCGGGATATTTACGATACGGGATAATATATAAATCGGGACTATCCCGAAAAATCCGGGACGATCTTATACAGTATAAACCGAAAGCACTGTTGGCCGGATTCATCATCATCATCAACATTTGTTATTTCATCCACTGCTGGATATGTATGCTTCCTATTGTTTCCAGATGTGTACCTGTCTTGTGCAGTCTGTATCCACTGGGAACCAATTAATTTTCTTATATCATCTCTCCATCGTTTGTATTGCTTGTCAAGATATCTTTTCCCTTGCCTTGGTTGCCATTCTGTAATTCTCTTTGTCCATTGGTTATCGGTGTATCTTGCTATGTGGCCTGCCCAACGCCACTTATTGCTTCTAACTGTTATTAGTATGTCTTCTACTTTTGGTTTGTTCTTTTATCCTTATGTTGGTCTTGCGGTCTCTCCTGGTGAATCCTAGTATCGTTCCATGCTTCTTTGGGTTGTTGCTAGTTTCTGTTCCATTTTCTTTGTAAGGATCCAAGTTTCACAGCCATATGTCATTACTGGTAGTATGCACATGTTGAAGATTTTCCTTTTGAGGCATATTGATATTCTATTGTCTCTTAAGAAGTTACTGTATCGGCCGCAGATACGTCATCCCAATTGCGTCCTATGTTGAATATTGGCCAGATTGGGCGCATAGAAATGCTTACAAGTTAGGCTTTCCACTCTGGAAGACTCAGGTTCGAGTCTCGGGGTCCCACTCCTTGAAAATGTTTATCCAAGCCTTTTCACAGCTAACCCCTCCGCAAAGGTGGATAGCCTCTTATTTCGCCCCTCACTTAATCTATACACATTATAAATCTGAAATGCCTGAGCGCGCGTGTACACTTATAACACGAGAACGGCTGAATGGATTTTTATGAAACAACTTTTGTTCGTTAGGGGATTTAGGCAGGGAGGCCTTAAGATAGGTATTGATTATTAGAAATTTGTTTTTTTAATTATAATTGGCGTAAATTACTAGATAAAGATCAAAGATGGAAGATCAACGTTATTTGAACCACCTCATTGGGTTACAGTGACCACGTGACATGTTAGCTGACCGATATCATTAGATTACTAAGATCGTCTGCTTAGTAACTGAGCAGTCTCATTGGATCATAATGGACATGTGATTCTTGAACGTGACCATTATAACCCAATGAGACTGCTTTTAATGGCGGATATCGAGTATTGAACTGTATATTATTTCGTTAAATTATTGAACTTAAGCTTTCATATTAAAAGGTTTTTAAGGTATTTTTTAAATATTTTTCTAATTTTCTATTGATTATAGCTTACATTACTTTATTTAGCCTAATATACTTAAGTTAAACTTTGATTAGGCTTAGTGACCACGTGGTACTTATGTTAAACTTTGGTTAGGCTTAACGACCACGTATTATTCGCAGATATGATTATTAGAGATATCTAATCTATATTATATTATATATAATATATATAAATCTAAATACCTGTGCCTGTATGTTCAATTATAAGGCAAGATAACGGGCATTAGGAAATTCAGCCTAAGATTGTCACTATCATTACCACGTGTAGAGAAACGAACCGTCATTGCCATAGCAACGCAACAATTTGACTTACAATAATACAATTTTATAAAAATTATTGAATTATTTATGCTGCTACTGATTTATTATTTAATCTATTACCTTTTTTTAATCAATGATTATTTTATTTCGTGATTTTCATTATTGTAAGTTTTTATTAAGTAGAATAATCTGCATTTGAGATTAATTCACGTATTTTTCGATGCTCTTGGTTCGAGACTATAACTGTTATTTCTAATGCCCCTTAAGATTGTCACTATCATTACCACGTGTAGAGAAACGAAACCGTCATTGCCATAGCAACGCAACAATTTAACTTACAACAACAGAATTTTATAAAAATTATCGAATTATTTATGCTACTACTGATTTATTATTTAATCTATCATCTTTTTCAATCACTGATTATTTTTTTTTTTCATGTATGTTTTTATTATGAAGAAGAATCTGTATTTGAGATTAATTCACGTACTTCTTGATGTTCTTGGTTCGAGATTATAACTGTTGTTTCAAGTGTTTTGATATAACGTTTTTGTATATCGTACAGTTGTATAAATTTCATAATGCCACGAAAAAGAAAGAACTCTTTAGATGAATTAATTCCTGGTGCTAAACGAATGCGTTTAACTCAGGGAAATGAAACATTAGAAGATCGAACAAATCGACAGAATTCTAATAGAGAAAGAAAGATAAAGAATTGAACATTCGAAAAGACACATATTTGAAATAGAAACGTATCTGTACGGGAAAGATTTTCAGAATACATTGAAGAAAATCCTGACGGTCATCTAAAAGGTTATAATTTAAGAGAAAGAGAAACTTAAATAATACACCATGAATTGCCCGATCAACGCGGGCACGGGGTATGCTAGTATTCTAATAGAATGGGAAGTGGCGTCATCTGTCCATAAAAAAAAAACCGAAAGCGCTTTATAAAATGTTTCCTATATATTGGCTCAGACCACTGTCGTCATCTGTCCATAAAAAAAAAACCGAAAGCGCTTTATAAAATGTTTCCTATATATTGGCTCAGACCATTGTCTAAGTGTATCGTGGCTCAGACAAACTTGTTTTTGCTTTTTGCATATCATATTTAATTTCTTCTTTTCTTTTTCGGAGAAAAGAGTTTTTGACGAAATGATTTTTAATCTCAATTTTTTTTATTATTTATCAATAAAAATTTAAACAATTCAGTTTGACACTGAATTATTTTTCATTGTTTTAGAAGTGATTTTTAAAATGCCAACATACTGTTACGATGAAAATATGCGTTTCAAGCTAACAATGTATTACAAAATCTATGATGTATTATTAACAGCCATATTTGAAATAGACCTAAGTGATGATGAAAATCAACTTTCTTGGATGAAACTAATTATTTATTATAAAATCAAATAATGTAATATAGATTATAAAAGTTAAAATAGTATTAAATTAGACTTTTTATAAAACTAGTAAGTCAAAAGTTCAAAATAATAATTAAGATATTCTTTGTGAGACATATTTAGAAGTATGGATTTTGGACAAAAGAAAAATTATATATATATATATTTTTTTTTTTTTTCGAAATTTGCATATATATATATATATATATATATATATATATATATATATATATATTTTTTTTTTTTTTTCGAAATTTGCTAATGAGTCCAGATAATTCACTAAATATGGAAAATTTTATCGAAATAATCTCTCAATATAAAATATTTATTAGGCCAAGGTCAAAATTATATATAATATATATATGTATTCATGCTTATTGTATTTGTTTTTTTAACTATACATGTATATAGCATTGTATTTAATTTAGTTGAAAACTTTTAGTTTTGTATATTTCTACTTTTATGTATGTTTTATACGTTCTGAAATGAAATTTTTTCTACTACTATAGATATAGCAGTAATATTAATTCGAAAAATATTGTAAATTATTGATATTTATTATGTGTAAGTGACTTTTTTTCTATTTCTCTTATAAATTATTATTTCTCGTGTATTGAATTATTTTTTTTTATTGCTATTTTAAAAATAACTTTTATTTTATAAATCAAAACCAACCATGTACTACTATATATCAAAAACATATAATAATCTACGAAGTATATCTTGCATACTTTCTAGCATAGAATAACAGAATGACGCATGCGTTAGATGTATTGCCTACTGTTAAATCCATGTTGTTATTGTTGGGTTTGCTTTTAGATAATAAGGCCCATTATCAGATTGAATTTTCAAATATACAGTATTTGAAAATATAACATTTGATTTAGAATTGCTAAATGAGACAGTATAATTAATTTTTTCATTCGATTTTACCATGAGTTATTCATTGCTTGCTATACCACCTGCAGGTAAATGTTATTCGCCATTTATTTTTATTGTAAACATTATTTTTAGTGATTTTTTTAAAATGATTTTACCGAAGATATACAGTATTTTATATCAAAGCCTAAAGCGAATTAAGTTAAAATAGGCGTATAATATATATATATATAAAGGGTACCATAAAAGTTATAATTTGAAATTTTAGATTTATTAAATTAATAATATCCATTTTTGTTGAAATAAACATTTTAATAAATTAATAATCAAAAAATCAATTTTAATTATAAAAGTATTCCATTATTACAAACTTTGTGAGAGATTAGATGTTTTATATAACCCGAAAATACATAAATATGGTATTTGAATGGTGTTTCATTGTTCTGTTTAAATTATAGATATTACAATAGCACTATGTAATTTCGAAAATTTAGATCAACGAATATTTAGGTAGACAGGCATTTCCCTTGATACGTATACTTATTTCTAATAGTGAACTGGATTTCGAAAATTTTAAAATTTATAAAAACAAATTATATTTCTATAAATTCCATATTGTTCTAACTCGAAATTCGAGTTTGGATTATACAATACATGAATTTGATCAGTATTTTTTAGATTTAAACAACATTCAATAACAAATGTTTTATCTTTCAATTGTATTCATCAAAAATATTTTTTAGCTATATATGTTTTACTTTTCAAGAAATGGTGTATAGACAGAGAAACGATAAAAACGGATAAATATAACCAATAATTGACAACAATGTAAAAATACCAAAGTACATAATATTAAACAACAAGCTGACTTAATAATAGAAGAAATGGTGTATAGACAGAGAAACGATAAAAACGGATAAATATAACCAATAATTGACAGCAATGTAAAAATACCAAAGTACATAATATTAAACAACAAGCTGTGACTTAATAATAGAAAAAAAATAACACAATAGTTTATAACAATATACAAATATTAAAGTTATTTATTGTCAATGAGGATAATGGATGATTTAAGAAAGCTAGTTAACACAATAGTTTATAACAATATACAAATATTAAAGTTATTTATTGTCAATGAGGATGGATAATGGATGATTTAAGAAAGATGGCAGTTTGTCAACTGAGAAAGTCAAAATTGAAAATTGATGGATCTCAGCATTTATAGTTTAAGATGGCCCAAAGAAAAGTTTGAGAATCAAACTTTATTCTGAGCCACACTTTTGCAATGAAAATTTTCTGCACTACACCAAATTTTTTATTGATAAAAAATATAAATAATAAATCTGAAAATTTTATAAGTTTCTATACATATATTTATCATATTATATATAACAAAATAAACAACACAATAAATAACAAAATAAAAAAATTACCATCATATTTATTTTTGACATAAAATTTTTTAAAAATTTTCTAAATCCTTGATTATCTTTGAATCTTACTGGTAAAGCACAAAATGGATGGCCACACTTGTCATTCTTTTGTAGTATACCAGTGTGATATGCCACATTGGGAATCACTGGTTTAAAGATATTATTATTTAGTCACAAAATAAACAACACAATAAATAACAAAATAAAAAAATTACCATCATATTTATTTTTGGCATAAAATTTTTTAAAAATTGTCTAAATCCTTGATTATCTTTGAGTCTTACTGGTAAAGCACAAAATGGATGGCCACACTTGTCATCCTTTTGTGTTATACCAGTGTGATATGCCACATTGGGAATCACTGATTTAAAGAGATTATTATTTAGGAAAGACATTATTAAGTGATTGTAATAGTTATAAAATGTTTCAAATTAATAAATATAATTTATTACTTCATATATAGTTAATAGTATTTAATTTCCTCAAGCTATCCAACATCTATGGTTTAGTCCATAATATAAACCAGTGGTGTTCAATGTTTTTTTACTGTATGAGCTACTTTTCTATACTAAGTTATTCAGTGATCTACTTTCTTATATAGTCATGTTCCCCCAACCTGATACAGGTAAAATTTCGTTATAACGAAATCCATGGGACTGTTGCCTCATTTCATTATATTTGATATTTCGTTAAAACAGAATTTCATATTTTTTACCATTTTACTAAATTTACCATTATGAATACTGTACTGTATATATTGTCTGTTACAGCTTTGTTATAAATTCTTTATATCGAAAATTTCGTTATAATGGTATTTGTTATAACAGAATTTTACTTGTATCTGATTAGGTACAACTATGCAGTTAAATGTGCTCACTCGCTTTGGAGGGCCCATTCTCCCAGCTTTAAAAACTTTATTTGTGTATTTAAAAATTTATTTATCAATTTTAATAATTTTAATACAACAAATAAAACAAATATATTGGAATAAAATATTTATTTCTCTATTTTTGAAAACAAAAATTAGAAAAACAACAGAATGATTACAAACTCATAAATTACAGGAAATGCTGGTTGATTAAAAAAATGTTAATGTGAAATTTGGCATTATTTTGAGCTTGCAATATTTTCAGTCAGGTTGATATGAAGAAGTGTCCAATCACAGACACTCATCCAAATGATTGTTTATAATTTGGTTTCTTGATTTTTTTTTATGTTGTTCATATTGAAACACAACAGAAATTTTTGTGCAATATCAGTTAATATTAGAAACTTTTCATGCATATACTTCCAAGTGATAAGAAAATTATTGATTTGACAATTTTAACAAAAATAAATAAACAGTAGCAATACACTTAAAGAAAATTAAAAATAATACAAAATAATGATAAATAAATTATCATGTTTTCAATTTTAATTAAATTTGTAAGGAGGAGTAAACAAGAAATTGACTAAAAATTGCTCCACGATCGATGGTTGAACATTGCTGATATATGCCATATATTTATAATATGATATAATATAAATATACCATATATAATAATGGTATTATAAATATATAACATTAAATTATTTTAACGTAACCTCTTTATTACGCTGCTCCATAATTTCTACACACTACTAAAATAATAATATAATTTCAGCTCACTTGGGCAGGGTACCTCCTCAGTAGGGAAGTCAAACTACTGAGGAGGGCTCGGTTGAGCTGAAAGTGCACTATAGTGAATCCGTTTGTTTTTTGACGATTACGGACTGTTCTTTCCCTGCCCAAGTGAGCTGAAATTATATTATTATTTTAATAGTGTGATTAAATTATTTTATAGGGCCTATACTAATATTGTCTGTTTTATTTTTATAAATTTTTTGTATAACTAAACATGTTTTACTTATAAAATTATATTTTTCAGTTTTAGAATAAGATGATTTTAAAACATTCAATTTCATTAACCTTAATTTGTAATATATAGTATGTATTTTGGTATTATATATTATATTTATATAGCATGACATGTATTTGGATTCTTAAAATATCAAAATCAAAGTTTGAATAAAATTTTCTGATATCAAGAAAGATTTTTATTCATATTTGGAAATCAGTATGCTTTTTAATATATTGTAATTTCATGTCAGTATAATTTTATGGGTGCTCAATAGAAAGTTTCTGAACTATAATACAATCATGAGTCATTATAAAGTAGTGATTTTTATCAAAACAATTCATTGAGATTTTAGTTGGTGATAATTTAATAGTGAATATACTATGTTCCTATTAATTCAATACAGTTAGTCCTTGACTTCCCTGGAGTTTGGTTCCAAGAATTTCGAACCCCTTGCTGTTGGAATTGGAGATGTCCAAAATTTATGAATTTCTCACTATTAATGTTTATTAGGATATTATATATTATCTTAATAAATATAAAGAATATAAAACAAGAATCAGGCACAAAAAAGATGCTTTCTATACAATTGAGCAGAGAATTGAATCTAGGACAGTTGCATTGACCAATAGCAGATTTTATTGATGATATTGCCATTGTAAGTATGAGTTGGTTTTAAGTCAAGGTGTCATAAGGCAAGGATTACCTGTAATTCTATTATACATCACAGCCTCAATTTCCAGTGTAGTTATGTCGCCTGAAAAAAATGCAACAATTTAATAGAGTAATATTTCTTAAAAAATGTTGAAATAACAGAGTACCAATATATATTATTTTTACATGTTTCGATGGTATAGTTCTAAAAACAAAAATTAATAGAAAAGAGAATTTAATTATGTTAAATTTATTTTCATTTATATTTCTTCATTTTAATAACTTGATTAATATTTAATTTTA
>AYEL01092041.1:0-15677 GCA_000484575.1 Olivierus martensii | reverse complement strand
AAAAAAAAAAAAAAAAAATATAAAAATAATTAATTAATATTTATTATTTTTCTATTTTATCTGAAGGATATTCTTTTATATGCATAACATTAAAAAATTATTTAATATCGTAGAGAATTTTTATTCAGTTTATATTTTATAACAATTCTGAACTTTCCATGTTTAATGTAAAATTATCTCTAAAATTAGAAAATTGGCTCAAAATACTTATATAGTTTTTTTAATGTTTAAATTACCATTACCTAGTATTACTCTTTCATAATGCTTATTATAAGATATACATTCAATCTCAATTTTTTCAGAGAAATAAATTATGAGACATTTTTAAACTATTTAATATAAATCATTATATATACATAAAGTATAGAATATCCTGCTTATTAATATATAAATAAATAGTTTATTTAACTCTTAATGCTTAGTTATTTATATAGTTATAAATTATTAACACACAACATATATAGTAATGCAATATACAAGATCCCAAATTTACAATGGAGTTGTATTAAAAAATTTTGGTTGTGGTTAGAATTGGTCATAACTTGGAACACAATTTTTCATGGGCACAATATTATAAATGGAGATTACATTTCCAATTGCCATAACTCAGAATATTTGATATGTTTTAAAAAAATAGTAGTGTACAATAATATTGAATAAATATCAAGGCACACAGCAGTGTGCTGGCCAAATTCGCAGGATTACATTTCCAATTGCCATAACTCAGAATATTTGATATGTTTTAAAAAAATAGTAGTATACAATAATATTGAATAAATATTAAGGCACACGGCAGTGTGCTGGCCAAATTCGCGCAGTGCACACCATGTGTATATTTACATGAACCAACTTAATCCATATTTGCCATCTCTATAACTTTGCTTCCAATTAAGCTAGTAAAACAAAAATTGCATATATTGTTATGCTTTATTCCCTCACAACCATGTAAAAATTTCAAGCTTTAATATCAAAGTGTCTAGAAGATAGAGGCCCCAGAAAATTGCAAATTTGGGCACTGACTCACTAATCAAAATTATATAGTGTTTCCTGTAGATGTAGAAACTTGAAATTTAGCACAAGTATAGATCTTAGGATTCCGATGAAAGAAAAATTCTGAAAATGCTAATCAAAATTATATAGTGTTTCCTGTAGATGTAGAAACTTGAAATTTAGCACAAGTATAGGTCTTAGGATACCGATGAAAGAAAAATTCTGAAAATGGCTGCAATTTTTGCAATTATTTTGTGACTTATTTGCTTCACCCCAAGCGATTGAGTGCATCGCGTCACATTGCATCTGACAGTGTGGCGTCGCCTATATAGAAGTCTTTTTACTGAATATATACATGCATTCATTATGTTAATGAATATATGCATACAAAAAACAAGATATAATTAATTATTTAATTATGTAGCACTCTCCAGAATTAAAACATTAAGTGGAGTTCATCTAATCAGATTAACTTTGACCCAAACCAAATCAAAGCACAAGAAACTGCAATTGTAGAATATAATAGCTCAGATCATTATACCATCCTGACTTGGAGAAATCTGCATTAAAAATAAAGAAAAGTAGAATTAGAAAAGTTACTATATGACTAAATGTTGGAGACATACAAGAAAATAACAGTTGTCAAACAAAGAAAGTGGTGCTGAAATGTGAATGCAACATGAAACAGAATCAAGATACAAGAAAAAAGAAATTTTAAATAAGCCCATTTATTCATATAAATTCAATACAGTGTGGTCTCTTCAGTCATTTACCTGATAAGTTTTACAGTTTTATTGAGTTATTTAACTATTTCAGAGTATTGTTTATTTAGCGTGTTTATTCAAAATAACAACTTAACAAAAAGTATTGATATCTCCCAAAAACATAAATGTGAAAAATGGCCAAGTTCTATTCTACCAGTTTGTTTGGCCACCAAAAAAGTAGAGATCTAAAACAGGTGCCAAGTTCCATTCCAACCCTAATGCCGAAAAATGAGATTTAAATACTGAAATAAATTCAATAGTGTCACTTTCAGGCTTTTACTTGGCAAGTTTTAGAGTTATATTAAGTTATTACCCAGCTATCATAGATATTAAAACTTGTCAAGTAAAAGCCTGAAAGTGACAATGCATGGAATTTATTTCAGTATATTAAAACTTGTCAAGTAAAAGCCTGAAAGTGACACTGCATTGAATTTATTTCAGTATTTAAACCTCATTTTTCGACATTGGGGTTGGAATGGAACTTGGCACCTGTTTTAGATCTCTACTCTTTTGTGGCCAAACAAACTGGTAGAATAGAACTTGGCCATTCTTCACATTTATATTTTTGGTGAGATTATTTATTCTCTAACATATTGCCATCTGGCTAGAGTGAGGCAGGGTCAGATTTAGGTCATTGCAGAAGACTAACATTTTATAATGTTTTCCAATCTGTTTGTTATTTTACATAAACTAGTCTGGCTACTTTTTCATTAAATATAAGGTTTTTGTTTTTTTATTAAAAATCAAAAAGATTTATTTAATGGAATAGAAATTAATCTTCTATTATAATTCATCAATTTATCATTAATTATTGAAAAAGCAGATATCAGTTACTCTAAACTGTAGCAACAAAAAATGAAGAATTCCCTAATTTTTAAATATCTTGTTATAAGTGTAACTAATCATATTTTTAACTAGAAAATGTAAAAGATAGACTCAGCACTTACAGCAGTCCCGTAAAAAAGCATTTATTATTGCTTCCCAAGCGAGTTGCTTGGGAGCTCATGGGAAGCAATAATAAATGCTTTTTTACAGGACTGTTGTAAGTGCTGAGTTTATTTTTTACATTTTCTAGTTATACACCTAAGAAAGCATTTATCACGTTTGGATAATAATATTTTATTAGAAATGTAATAGATCTTATAATAAACAAACTGATATTTGTTAAATGCAGATTAAATTTTATAAGATTTCAAACATTTGGAAATATCTTATTGTTTACTAATGTTTAGAAAAAAAATTATAAAAATCAAATTTTGACATTAGAGGACAAAACTTGCTTTAAAATTATAACAAACCATGATATCACACAAGTAACAAGAGATTAATTTGAAAATTGTAGGAGAAACTTCAGTAGTCCAGATTCAAATCTCTATTGAGAATAAAACCTGGATTCCAGGTGGTGAGTATTGCCATCTGTTTGCCATTATTGCAAAATTTTTTGATGAATGCCATAATATGTTTGAATTTTCATTATAAATAATTGATAATCATTATTTATTTATTTATTCGAATTTTCATTATAAATAATTCAGATGACATGTCCCATAAGTTGGGAAATGTCATCTCAATGCTTAAAAATCAAAAAGATTTATTTAATGGAATAGAAATTAATCTTCTATTATAATTCATCAATTTATCATTAATTATTGAAAAAGCAGATATCAGTTACTCTAAACTGTAGCAACTTAAAAATCGAAAAGATTTATTTAATGGAATAGAAATTAATCTTCTATTATAATTCATCGATTTATCATTAATTATTGAAAAAGCAGATATCAATTACTCTAAACTGTAGCAGCAAAAAATGAAGAATTCCCTAATTTTTAAATATCTTGTTATAAGTGTAATTAATCATATTTTTAACTAGAAAATGTAAAAGATAAACTCAGCACTTACAGCAGTCCCGTAAAAAAGCATTTATTACTGCTTCCCAAGCGAGTTGCTTGGGAGCTCATGGGAAGCAATAATAAATGCTTTTTTACGGGACTGCTGTAAGTGCCGAGTTTATTTTTTACATTTTCTAGTTATACGCCTAAGAAAGCAGTATCACGTTTGAATAATCATATTTTACTAGAAATGTAATAAATCTTATAATAAACAAACTAATATTTGTTAAATGCAGATTAAATTTTATAAGATTTCAAACATTTGGAAATATCTTATTGTTTACTAATGTTTAGAAAAAAAATTATAAAAATCAAATTTTGACATTAGAGGACAAAAAATGTCACGGTTATGATATTTTGTTATTGACAATGGCTTGCTGAATGAAAGAGGAATAGGCAAACGACATTAGATGACTTCTTAATGAGAAAACAAAAATGTCAAATGAGGAAGAATGAAGAATTCTTCAATATTCCTCATCACAAACAAATTATTTACTCAAATATTTTTGATTTTCATGAATGATTTATGGAATACAAATCAATATTAGCAATAAAAAAATGCCTATAATTAATGTAATAAAATAGTAATAATACATGTTACAAAATAAAATTAAAAAAAATGGTACATATATTTTTTTATTCGCTTCCCTGTTTCACCTATTCTTATTATTTATGTGTTAAGATAATCCCGTTTAATGCTGTTTTATTTAGCACTTGGTTTCCTTGGAACATATCCCCTGCGTTAAACGGGGTCTTACTGTACATGAGTCCAAAAATACAAAATCAAAAATAGAGTTATTTGAAATCATAAATCGAAATATGCAAAGCAGTTAATCTGTCTAGTAAATAAGAATAAAAGCAAACATAAACATAACAAGAACAGAGAAAAAATATAATGATAGAAGTGTCTTGTTACAGATATTGCCACTTTCCATTCAAATTAGAATATTAACTGATGATGTTACTAAGGTTACCGTATCATCATATTTTTAACAGTTTAGTTTTGAAAAATATATTCATAGGCCAATTTTTATTTTACATTGTCTTCAATACTATTTGTTTGATCAGTTTGAGAATTATACATATATCATAAAATGACATACTATTTGGATTGCTTCCCAAGCGAGTTGCTTGGGAGCTCATGGGAAGCAATAATAAATGCTTTTTTACGGGACTGCTGTAAGTGCCGAGTTTATTTTTTACATTTTCTAGTTATACGCCTAAGAAAGCAGTATCACGTTTGAATAATCATATTTTACTAGAAATGTAATAAATCTTATAATAAACAAACTAATATTTGTTAAATGCAGATTAAATTTTATAAGATTTCAAACATTTGGAAATATCTTATTGTTTACTAATGTTTAGAAAAAAAATTATAAAAATCAAATTTTGACATTAGAGGACAAAACTTGCTTTAAAATTATAACAAACCATGATATCACACAAGTAACAAGAGATTAATTTGAAAATTGTATGAGAAACTTCAGTAGTCCAGATTCAAATCCCTATTGAGAATAAAACCTGGATTCCAGGTGGTGAGTATTGCCATTTGTTTGCCATTATTGCAAAATTTTTTGATGAATGCCATAATATGTTTGAATTTTCATTATAAATAATTGGTAATCATTATTTATTGCTAATCATTATTTATTTATTTATTTGAATTTTCATTATAAATAATTGAGATGACATGTCCCATAAGTTGGGAAATGTCATCTCAATACTAATATAAAACTTTCTTTTTATAATAATAATAAAAAATTTATATAGAATTTTAGATGAATAATTTCAGAAATCATTTTTTTGTAAGTTTCGGTCAATTATCATCAAAATTTTTAAAATTATAATTAGTTTTATTAACAAATTTCTAAAATAATTTTATTTGACAATATTTGTTTGGGTTCTATGTTGTTTAGTTTTACTACTGTTGCCATAATTCATTCTTTTTGCTAAAGCCCAATCAGAAGTGTCTGTCAATTTTTATGCTAGATTTTTGATAATGCTGAACTGTTGAATTTTAGACTATTGGAATTTATTGTGTTTTGAAAAATTTATATTTGCTATGTATTTAAATACATCTCATGACATTGTTTTCCTGGGATTCATAACCAGCAGGTTGTGAATCCCAGGAAAACAATATCATACAGATGTCTCAAAGTTTTTTGTCAATGTCCCTAAGAATATGGTTTGTAACTTCCTGTTGTGGAATTCACAATTTGCTGATTGTGAATCCCAGGAAATTACGAATTATATTATTAAGAAATGGCAGCCTTATTCCTAGATTCATTCAGTGTTATCTAGATTTTAAGTTTTCTACGAAAAAAAAGGAAGTAATGTAACATAGTTTTTTGTCAATGTCCCTAAGAATATGGTTTGTAACTTCCTGTTGTGGAATTCACAATCTGCTGGTTGTGAATTCCAGGAAATTACGAATTATATTATTAAGAAATGGCAGTCTTATTCCTAGATTCATTCAGTGTTATCCAGATTTTAAGTTTTCTAGGAAAAAAATGAAAGTAATGTAACACGAGGAAAAATGTAAATTAAATGAAAAATCAATTTGTACAAAATATCTTAAGCAAATATTTTTTGCTTTATACATATTGCAATGCATGATCAGAAGTTGAGCATAAAGTGTTTAAAATAATAACTTAGTCTAAACAAAAACACATATAGTAAGACCCTGCTTAGCGCTGCTCTGTTTAATGCTGTTTCGATATAATGCGGTTTTTCCCAAATTCTGTATTTTTTATTGATTCATTTTGGCGTGGTTTTTCAAACCGTTATACTCACAAAAATCCCAAATTGCGCGAATTTATTGCTTTGATACTCCTATGCCGTCTCGCAGTGCGTTTGATATCAATTCAGGCAGTGTATACAAAAATCTGCTGCCGTTTTTCAAACCGTTATACTCACAAAAATCCCAAATCGCGCGAATTTATTGCTTTGATACTCTTATGCTGTCTCGCAGTGCGTTTGATATCAATCCAGGCAGTGTATACAAAAATCTGCTGCCAAATTTGCAACGGATTTTCTCAAAACAAGTTTGGGCACTATTATGGAAATTATGAATCAGTTTTTACAAAATGATCTAAATTTTGATAAAAGTTTAAAGGCAAGAAGAAGGTTTATACAAAATGATCTAAATTTTGATAAAAGTTCAAAGGCAAGAAGAAGTGTCACGGTTATGATATTATGTCACGGTTATGATATTTTGTTATTGACAATGGCTTGCTGAATGAAAGAGGAATAGGCAAACGACATTAGATGACTTCTTAATGAGAAAACAAAAATGTCAAATGAGGAAGAATGAAGAATTCTTCAATATTAGATGACTTCTTAACGAAAAAACAAAAAGTGTCAAATGAGGAAGAACTTCCTCATCAAACAAATTATTTACTCAAATATTTTTGATTTTCATGAATGATTTATGGAATACAAATCAATATTAGCAATAAAAAAAAGACTATAATTAATGTAATAAAATAGTAATAATACATGTTACAAAATAAAATTAAAAAAAATGGTACATATATTTTTTTATTCGCTTCCCTGTTTCACCTATTCTTATTATTTATGTGTTAAGATAATCCCGTTTAATGCTGTTTTATTTAGCACTTGGTTTCCTTGGAACATATCCCCTGCGTTAAATGGGGTCTTACTATATTCGAGTCCAAAAACACAAAATCAAAAATAGAGTTATTTGAAATCATAAATCGAAATATGCAAAGCAGTTAATCTGTCTAGTAAATAAGAATAAAAGCAAACATAAACATAACAAGAACAGAGAAAAAATATAATGATAGAAGTGTCTTGTTACAGATATTGCCACTTTCCATTCAAATTAGAATATTAAGTGATGATGTTACTAAGGTTACCGTATCATCATATTTTTAACAGTTTAGTTTTGAAAAATATATTCATAGGCCAATTTTTATTTTACATTGTCTTCAATACTATTTGTTTGATCAGTTTGAGAATTATACATACAGTATATCATAAAATGACATACTATTTGAAAATTAGTGATTTTAATTATTTTTTAATTTTTTAAAAATAAACAAAGATAATCAAAAATCAAAAAATGAGTCAATTGAAAAGTAATATTGATATAAAATGAATTTAATACCATAATTTTAATAAATTTTTTTCTTTCAGATAATCCAGGCATGATGATTAATGAAAATTTTAAAACAAATTATAAAAATTTACAAAAAATTAAAAAGCCCTCTTTATTTAAAAGATTATTGAAAAGAAATAAAAGCAAAATAGAGAATTACTCTAATGCAGATTTAGAATTGGAAATTCAAAAAATTTTAATTCATTATTCACCTAAGAAAGAATCTTCAATTAAGGAACTCAATCAAGACCATCAAAATCAAAATTTAAGTCCAAACTTAAACAAAGATTTATCAAAATATAAATTATATGTGAGTAGTGGTGATTTGAATAAAGATTCTTGGTATTCGTCATCAATTGTTGCAAGTAGATCATTAAATAGTGGCTTAAACAAGGAGTTAAATGAAAAATTATCAAACAGAATAGGAAATGATTTAAAGCAATTAAATTTAAAGAATTATTCTGTGCCATCAAATATATCTGAATTATCTCAATCTGAAAATAATGATAATTATTTTTGTCGTATGTGCTTGAGTATTTTTCCATTAGAAGAAATGTATCGATTAACAGACTGTGAATGTAAATTTTGCATTTTGGTAAGCAAGATTGATTATTTAATTTTTTATCTCATTTTTAAATAATCTTAAATTATTTTTTTCTGCTTTAATTTATTTTAGTTTTTATTTGAAGTCGTTTAAATTTCACATTAAGATAATAAAATTATCTACAATAATACAAGTCCTTTAATGCAGAAAAACATTTATTTTTGTAAAGTTTTTAGCTTACATCAAAACCATTTTCAGTGCACACAAAATATTTAATATTTCAGAATTTTTATTTCAAATTTTCATAATAATTATGTTCAGTTATGTCACACACTTAAACTTATTGCTATTATTTACAAATATTATTTTATTATTTACTCTTTATTTATTGTTCATATTACTATAGCTTCTTGTAAAATATAATTTAATTAATCAGTGGGATATATATAATTCCCATATTTATTTTTAATGAGTCTTGCACCAGCACTATGAAGGAGGCAATGTTCCTGGAATGGTTTCATTTATCACTTCATATTTTTCGCTCCTTAGCAAAGTATAATGGCAATTTCTAGTGCCTTTCCATTATACCTTGGACATACTGTTGTATGATTTTTATCATGGCTGCATTATAAGTTTAAAAGAATAAAATTATAAATAAAAGCACTTCAAGTAGAAACAATTAGAATATGTTTACTGTAATATTTTGGTGTATTGAAATTTTCATAAGAAGTAAGCTATTATAAATAACTTTAAATATTATTGATTATTGAACAATTAGAATATGTTTACTGTAATATTTTGGTGTATTGAAATTTTCATAAGAAGTAAGATATTATAATAACTTTAAATATTATCGATTATTAGTTTATTTTTTACTCATAATTTATTCATTGGTTATTAATTCATTGTTAAAGATTACATAAATAATATACAAAAATTATAAATATATTTAACTAATACTTATCTATATATGTAATTCTTATCTATACATTCTTATCTATTCTTATCTATATATGTAAAATGCAAATATATCTGTCTATTATGCATAGGTTTCCACATTTATTAACCTAATGGTACCAAACTTTGCAGGGTAACTTCTATGATCCTATGGATAACATAAAATAATCTGCATCAAATGCAGATTATCTTATGTTATCCATAAAAATTGCCCCAGAGGATGAGGCATTTTTGGCATCATAATTTAAAATGCAGGTAGGTATCTCTCCTATAACATGATAGATAGGTTCCTAAAAAACACTGTGTTGTGTGAAACTGTGCTATATGAGACCCAGAGCAATACAAAACGGAGATGCGTTCCAAACCCAATGAAAAATTTAATTCCACATAAGAAACTTAATTTTTATTAAGAATATTAATAACACCAAATATAAAGAAAGAAAAAATATATACATAAGACCCTAAAAAAATAATACAGGAATCCGTTGATTAGTGCGGGTTTGAATAATGCAGTTTTGATTAGTCCGCAAAAAAATTTGAGACTATCCCTTGATATATTTAGTGCCAAATTTGATTAATGCACTTCAACAAGTGTGATTTTATTTTATTTTTTTTTACAAACCCTCTGAAGCATTGGCAACTGAATCTCGAGGATTGTAGTCTACATATTTAGAGCACTGCAATAAATTTATTTAGTTTTTTAATTCTAATAATATTACAACTTTGGTCATCTAATTGTTATATTTTAAATTCATTTGTAATTTTATTTATTAATGAATTTAGCGTGAATGGCAACTACTTAATAATAGCCATTACAATATTACATAGCCAGCCTTGCCTTCAGTTCTTCTCCAGTATTCAATGACTATGGATGTGCAATTATTTTTTATAAAATTTATGCAATTTTATAAAAAGTAATTTTTCTTGTGAAAAATAAATTTTAATTCTTACTATTAATATAAATTTTTAAATACCTATATATATTTCTCAATGATTTAAAGCATATGTAATGCAATATAGATATGTTTTGAGAGAGAAAAAAATTTAAAGTACATGTAATGCAATATAGATACATTTTGAGAGGGAAAAAAAATACATGTTTATAATTTTGATATTTTCCAGGAATCATTATAATTATTCCCATTGATTTTTTAGTTTGATTATTGCAGTTTTGATATGTGTAGTTTATTGCGAGGATTTATTAATCGCACTTATCAAGGGATTCCTGTATACATCGAACAAAAGGAAAAAAAATGTATACAACTTCCTTCTTGGTCTTTAGCTGTCAAACAGATTTCAAGTGCTTGTAGAAAAGGAAAGCAACTTAGAGAAGGCATGCAATGGGACAATGATGATGATCAGAGACAATGCATGAGGCAACCATAGAAATTCAACCAAGAATCCCATCAAGAAAATATCTGCCAAAACACGAATCCAGGATTCATTATAATTATTCCCATTGATTTTTTAGTTTGATTAGTGCAGTTTTGATATGTGTAGTTTATTGCGAGGATTTATTAATCGCACTAATCAAGGGATTCCTGTATACATCGAACAAAAGGAAAAAAAATGTATACAACTTCCTTCTTGGTCTTTAGCTGTCAAACAGATTTCAAGTGCTTGTAGAAAAGGAAAGCAACTTAGAGAAGGCATGCAATGGGACAATGATGATGATCAGAGACAATGCATGATGCAACCATAGAAATTCAACCAAGATCCCATCAAGAAAATATCTGCCAAAACACGAGCTGATCAAAAAGAGAAGAAAGATCAAGAACAAATTCTCTACCAATCAGATAAAATATAGAGAAATGTCAAAATAATACAACAAAAATTAAGAGAAAATGTATAGAGATTCAATGTAGAAAAGATTTAAATGGTATTGAGAATAGAAATAATCTTCGATCAGCAGAGACATAATGACTGGCAAACTGTGATCAAAGAAGATAATGAACTTATCACTGACAGAGACAGTATAATGGAAAAAATAACATTATCTACTAGAAATTATATAAACCCAGAGGCTAATCAAGACAAACAAATTAAGATAAGCAAACACAGAAAATATCAATGCCACAAGAAGTAGAGAAACTAGTTAGGAAGATGAAATGTGGAAAAGTCTCAGAAGACGACAATATCCACATCAAACTTCTAAAGGAAGCAGCAATACCAGTTTGCAAGCAACTTGCCAATTGCAAGCTATCCAACTGATGTGAATAGGACTGAAACTGAACAGCTGGAAAAATACAGTCATAAATAGTGTCAATATTAGAGATGTGTGATACAAAACAAAATATTGTATCAGCAATATTCCAATATGGATTTTCATATGATATTTGATATTGCAATATTTTGGGATATTGAAAATACAGCAATATGTTATTTAGGGAAAAAATACGAGGAACAATATTCTTTAAAACTCATTTATTTACCAGATGTGATTAAAAATCACAAGAAATTTTATTCTATTGTGAATTTCAGCATCAAAATCGTTGAAATTAATTCAGACTTTAATCTGCTTCTTTTTGCACATGATCTTCCTTACTAAACAAATGCTCAGCAGATATTGAATGGCTGATATAATCAAATACTTCAGTGCAATCGTTGATAAATTTGGATAACAAAAACTTGTACTTATGCAATATTTTATTGGAATTTCATGGTTATCTAATATTGGCTGATCCAAGTAGATCAAAAATCAAAATCAATGATGAAAACAGATAGAATAATCTGTCTAATGTTGCTAGCTCACCAATCTCAAATATCATGCCCAGCCTCAGTTGATATATCAAATAAGGTGATTAATAAATATCAATTATCATAAAATTTATTGTTTAATTTCATTAAAATAATATTTTAAAATAATTTTAATAAAAGAGTTGTTTAAAACAAAATTGGCTGTTATCTTTAACCAATCTAAATACAGTAAAACTGAAACTAATACACTGCCTGAATATTATAACCCTGCCTTACTGCTAAGGAGTTTCTCTTATCTTTAACCAAATCTTTAACCGATGTAATTTAACCATTGATAAATTTAACCAACAATTTAAATACATATAGAAACTGTTAAATTATCTCAAGTATAATATTGTATTGTTAAATATATTAGCATCCAAAAAATATTGAAAAATATCAGAATATCGAGATGAGTAAATCGAAGATGCACAATATATCGTATTGTATCATCCCAGCTCTAGTCAATACCCAAGAGAAAAGATAAAATGGATCTGAGAAACTATATTTAAAATAATTTTAATAAAAGAGTTGTTTAAAACAAAATTGGCTGTTATCTTTAACCAAATCTTTAACCGATGTAATTTAACCATTGATAAATTTAACCAACAATTTAAATACATATAGAAACTGTTAAATTATCTCAAGTATAATATTGTATTGTTAAATATATTAGCATCCAAAAAATATTGAAAAATATCAGAATATCGAGAAGAGTAAATCGAAGATGCACAATATATCGTATTGTATCATCCCAGCTCTAGTCAATACCCAAGAGAAAAGATAAAATGGATCTGAGAAACTATAGGCCTATAAGTCTATCATCGACAATATACAGAATATTCACAAACATCATCCTCACAAGACAATTGGAACAGGTACTGAATTTGAATCAACCAAGAGAACAAGCTGGATTCCAAAAAAACTATTTAACAATAAATCATGTATACACCATCGGTCAACTAAAAGAAAAATACAAAAAATATTACATTCCATGCAACAACTATCAGCACTATGGCAGGAAATATTTTCATAACTGTATAACTAAATAAAAACAATAAACTAATAAAAACTTAAAGCAAAAGCTAATGAACCATGGGTATTACTACAAAGACTAAGGATACATTGCACATCAATAAGAAACATTTAGGAAGAACTATCATGAATAAAAACACAAGCAGTAAAACATGGGTATTCACAGAACATCATTACTCATTTATGGGACAAGATTTATAAACCTAAACCTAAGAGAATTGAACAACTGGAAGAACAGAATAATACACCATTTTATTCTCTCGACATGAATAGTAGACAATTGGAACAGGTACTGAATTTGAATCAACCAAGAGAACAAGCTGGATTCCAAAAAGACTATTTAACAATAAATCATATATACACCATCGGTCAACTAAAAGAAAAATGCAAAAAATATTACATTCCATGCAACAACTATCAGCACTATGGCAGGAAATATTTTCATAACTGTATAACTAAATAAAAACAATAAACTAATAAAAACTTAAAGCAAAAGCTAATGAACCATGGGCATTACTACAAAGACTAAGGATACATTGCACATCAATAAGAAACATTTAGGAAGAACTATCATGAATAAAAACACAAGCAGTAAAACATTGGTATTCACAGAACATCATTACTCATTTATGGGACAAGATTTGTAAACCTAAACCTAAGAGAATTGAACAACTGGAAGAACAGAATAATACACCATTTTATTCTCTCGACATGAATAGTATAATCTTAAGATATAAAAGAAATTTAGAGAGAACTACTGGTGTGAAAATTACATTTAATAGAAGAAACACCCTATTTAATACAATTAGAAATGATAAAAATCAACCCCCTATACGTTCCCGGTGTCTACCAAATCCTAGCAGTTGACAAGGATTTTAACCAGCAGGTCACATACATAGGATTTACAGAAAGGTCACCCAATAAGAGAATTCCTGAGCGCAAAAGAGATATAGAAAACACTACTTTGTACTTTGTACAAAGTAGTGTTTTCTATATCTTTGTACTTGTACAGCATTATCACAGAGAGCTCACACCTGCAACCTTGAAATCGATTGGAACAGTGCTAAAATTCTTAGAAAAGAACTGAACCCTAGAAGAGGAAGAGTGGCAGAAACCGTAGTGATCTTTGAAAAGAGAAAAACTGAAACTAAACAAGTCAATAAATTGGACCCATCGAATATTAATAATGCATGGAAATGGTGCATGAAAAGGAGCTAACATCCCTTGAACTGATCTATTTAATATAAAGACTATTTATGATTTAAGTTTACTTGCTACAATCCTTTATCTATGTATTTATATTTTATTAATTGTTATTTTGTTTTTTGCATTATTTTATTTATTTAGCCTGTTTATTTTATTATATGTTATGTTTAGTTAGTGCAGCTGTACTTAAAAATGTTTATTTAAATTCTACTACTATAGTAACCTTGTTCTTTAAAATATTTGAAAGAAAATTGTAAGTATTATGTAAAACAATCTTTGTTCTTCTAATATACGTTGTAGATGAAGAGGATTTGTGTATTAAATCGAAAACTCTTCTAAATTTACTGTTTTTATTGTAGTTATACAGTTATGAAAATATTTCTTGCCAATAGTGCTGATAGTTGTTGTATTTAAATTATTTTGCCAGTGTACTAGAGTAGAATTACTTATATTACATTCCACTCTGTATGATATTTATAGATTACAAGAAAGCATTTGACTTAATTAAAAATTTTAGCCTTGGATTCTACTGTACTTTCAGGTGAGTTTCTGGCGAAGATACGACTACAAACCGGAAGCTGCGTCATTTTCAGTTTCAGTTTCAGGCGTGTTTTCAGGTATAGTGGAACCCCGGCCTAACTGGAAGCTTACAAGGAGAGGGCGCGGTCTGGGAAATGAACTTTGGAATCAAACTTTGTGTGGTGGTAGTTTACCCTTCATGTGTTAATATGATAAAATATTAGTGTGCACTATTCAGCCAATTCTGAAAAAAATGGATTCAAAGTTTTCATAGCTGTTATATATAATTAAAAAATGTGCGAATACGTCAGAATGCCGAATAGCCAAGTTGGTAGTGTGCTGTCTGTCGGTACTGACTTTCTAGTATTTTATTTATTTAGCCTGTTTATTTTATTATATGTTATGTTTAGTTAGTGCAGCTGTTCTTAAAAATGTTTATTTAAATTCTGCTACTATAGTAACCTTGTTCTTTAAAATATTTGAAAGAAAATTGTAAGTATTATGTAAAACAATCTTTGTTCTTCTAATATACGTTGTAGATGAAGAGGATTTGTGTATTAAATCGAAAACTCTTCTAAATTTACTGTTTTTATTGTAGTTATACAGTTATGAAAATATTTCCTGCCAATAGTGCTGATAGTTGTTGTATTTAAATTATTTTGCCAGTGTACTAGAGTAGAATTACTTATATTACATTCCACTCTGTATGATATTTATAGATTACAAGAAAGCATTTGACTTACAAGGAGAGGGCGTGGTCTGGGAAATAAACTTTGGAATCAAACTTTGTGTGATGATAGTTTACCCTTCATGTGTTAATATGATAAAATATTAGTGTGCACTATTCAGCCAATTCTGAAAAAAATGGATTCAAAGTTTTCATAGCTGTTATATATAATTAAAAAATGTGCGAA